>UZAN01039850.1:0-18245 GCA_900618425.1 Echinostoma caproni | reverse complement strand
ACCTTTCGGTTAACAGCCGAACGCGCTAGCCGATTGCGCCACGGAGGCACTTGAAGCAGTCGTAATTACAACCTGTTTTGATTTTGCTGATCAGGTAAATTTGAGTAACGGTTTGCTCGGTAATATAATACTTTAGCTTGGAATAATTCATCACAGGTCACTGGTTGAAACTCGACCTCCGTGCCGGCAAGAATACTCTTGTTCATAGCCGATTCAGGAACAGGATCGCAACTGGCGTTATCAAGAGAGATACTTTCTTTATTCCAAATCTATTCCCGTGCGTAAAATTTTAAAAAAACATAATTTGTTATTTTTGCATAAAACGAAGCTCTTGAAGTAAGACAGGTAACATACTTTCAATTTTTCATTCATAACAGCAAAAGTATGTGAGTAAGAACAATGTTTCTGATGGATCTGAATGAAACAATATGACATAGTTGCTCATTCTCAGTCCCACTGTCCATGCTACGTTGTTTGTCTCATTTTACTCGTGGGCTTGATTATAACATGCAATAAAAGAAAATGCTCTGTCCGCTCATGTAGATCTCTGATTATTCAAGTCCGGAAGTAGTTTCAAATCAGAGAGCTCGTTTTATTTCTGCGCAATAACGTTTATGATACTGCGTGTCCAGAATTACGGGTCACAGTAAAGTTCATTTTAATTTTCAGCTAAACTCATGCCCTATTAGTATGCTCATCTCACTAAAAACCATATATTGGAGCAATCCTTTAGTGCAGTGCTAAATATTGTGGAATAGCGAATCTTTCCAAACCAAATACTTTTGTTGTTATTTGGTGCTAGAACCACGAAAGAATTGCAAATACGAGTATCTGTTGTTCTAATGCTACCTGTTACTCTCCGATTAGTAGGTTTAGTTCATGGAAGATCATGCTATTTCAACGTATTATTATGATTGCAATTGTTTGAATAATATGATTCATATAATGAACACCATAACTCAGCACATGTCAAAAGTTCTTCCATGTATTGTCCGCACCCGATTGGTATCAAGATGATCCGTAAAAACCGTGGTAAATCTTAAAGTAAGACAAACACCAGCATGGATAGACTGCACCACAGAGAGAGAGAGAGACGGAGACGGGTCCATTATTCTTACATGCTTCGAATCATGCAGCATTCGGATGTGTCCTATACAAAATGGACTGAAAAGCAAGAAGCAAAATGCCGGAAAGGCATGTTTGCCAGACAACTACATCGAGAAAGGCTAGTACCTAACTAGGCAAACAAATTCCTCGTGATAAAAAAACAAAGATAATCTTGTACATGGTGCGAGCAGACCATTGGGGTAAACTTGACCTCTGGAATCGTAGGGTGTTATTAAAATAAGGCTGTTGTCTATTCAACAACAAAAATCAGTTGTGACAAGAAAGACGTCCTTCACCTCCTGCGTTGTCAGTCATGTTTTTCCCGGGCAACTAAAAATTCTTTCGACCTGCGGATTGGATTATTGCAAATTCGTTGAACACTCATAAGAACACATGCAGTTTGCGATTCCTAAATGTTACTATACTGAAACATCCGTTTGTTGAAGTCTCGTCATGCTTCGTATCACGGTTACTCTGGGTAAGAAATGTATCAAATAACGTTTCAAGTGCTAGGTGTTATCCCGTATGACACACGTGTATATGGGGAAAACTCTTTGGTAAAAAGGTCTGCCGAGTGAACAATAATAATAAGAATCGTCAGTAAGCTGCTTGAGATAGCTGTTTCACATAATAATCGCGATCCGTTTTGGTCCATTGGTTTAATCTCAAGTTTGAGTATACCAAAATGGATTTGAATGCTATCAAATGGTAAGAATAGTAGCTTTTCAATGGACATTCAGATTTTCAATTTAGCATCGAATGCTTTTCTCGTAATATAGTATTATTCTACTGGCAAATAAAGTTTTTCTCGTAGTGATATATATTTTACCATATCTAAACTAACACCAGTTGGCAGCGTTGTTGAAGTTTAAAAAATGGACTGCACTGTGTGTTCGCTTTACCAATATTTTTTACCAATGTATTTTATATCTCAGATATATTAAATAGAACTCGGTGACTTTTGCGGAATAGGTAGTACAAGCAAAATGATGTTGATTATTGAACATAAAATCTTCAGATTTGTGCTGTCTAGGTCTAGGTACTTTTCAGTATCACACGACTTCACATATGTATTGACGCATTTTATCATATACAGCGATCTATCGTGTGGTACAGTATTCAAGTCTAGTGTGGAATAACAGATTGTTTCCAACATCACATCTAGACAAGAATTGCATGGGAAAGAAAATTTAACTTGGTAGAAATGTCCGGGCGCATATTTCCGATCGGAACATTTCCCATGGGCAAACCAGTCACACAATTTATCCATCTAAAATGCGGTTCGCATTGACCGAACTATTTTTAAACGATATGTATATAACTACGAATATTACCACAATTAACATAACTAAAACCTGCTTTTACGCCAAAAAATGAACCAAAGTAATTTGTAGAGTTGGTGTCACGTGCGAAATAGGTGCATGTGTTGTTTTGTTCAACTGGAATCATCTTCATACAAAATTTGTAATCGCTTCCATATGTAAAACCAAGAGATTTAAGAAAGCAAGCATGGAGAACCGAGCTGAAAAAATCGATCTTATGAACGATTAGTCGACTGAGAAAATGTGCGCAGCCCCAAATTTTCACACACTGTTCACATCTGTCTGCATTTGCGGTAGAATAATGCGCAATTTCTCATTTGTTAGCATAAATTACTATTGTTTGGTCCAGTATTTCAGTGTTCCATCTCCATATGGACAAGAGTACTAAATGAACTTTTAGAACATAGTTATCGCTTGTGCATTTTTGCATTTTTCATTCCAACAAATAAACTACAGAAATTGCCAAGTACATAATTGGCATTGTCTTAGATTTACAAAACAATTCTCATCATGCGTATTATGTGCCGTGTCAGGGAAAAATCTTTCCTCTTCGATTTTTTATGATATACTTTATTTATATGTTGAAACTTTAGCTGCTCAATAGAATTATTAAATTGTAGATCGTCCGTGTTTTTAACATAAGTTGCTAAATTTAAGTATTATCCCTTCTTATGACTCAATACTGTAATAAATCATATTATTTTAAACAGGTTTGGATGCCGAAAATCACGAAAATCATTATGGTATTGGAATCACTGAATAGCACAAATTTGACTTACAAACATTGAATAAGTATTGTTTTAATTTAATTTAGAGGAATTTCAATAATCTTTCCCGCGAATGAATTTGTGAGTGTGTGCGGGATAACATCATTTCAAATCAGAATTCGCCGTTGAAAATTGACCCGTCTAACTTTCGTACTGTTTACTGCAACATCACCGGAACAACAAAAAAGGAAGGGTTTTTTATTTATCATTTTCTGCTGTAAAAATCTAAACTTTTCTAGTATAGTTTGAGTATAGAATACCTGTGAATGCTGCTTTGATGACAAAACACAACATTTTTATTTGACTTACAAATAAGCCCACAATACTTCTGATATGCCAACCATTGTTTTATTGTTGAAATAATTCCACAAAGCACATTTCAAACAAAACAACAGAGTGGCAAACAAGCTCGTTTTCAGAGGTTCATATTCACGCCAATACATCTCAATATAAAGCATTACTTGGGAATAAAATTGTCATGGGGAAATAAAAGAAAATAAAAACAGATTACTAAAACCGATTTCACATTTCTTTATCGTTTAAAGGAGACACATCAGCCGAGATCATGCAAAGAAGATTATCTGATGCAATCGATAAAACTTTCTATGCATCTAAGGGTCGTGTGTTGTTCATGTCCAGGCCAATTGTGTGTTTGCGGCTGAAGGACAAAGTTCCAGACTCTGCGGTCTCATTCTGTGTATACTCATCTACTTGTTCCTGTATATAGGCCGCATGGTCAGGCAGTTGTCCGAACGGATTCGGGAACACCACCCCGGGTGGTTGAACATCTGAACGATTAAGTCACTCACCAGCGCAGTGGTTTCACACCTAGCTGAAACAAATCATACCGTGAACGTGTGCAAGGCTTTCCGAACCCTCTACGAACTTCGTGCGCGATTATCGAGGCATGTTCGCTGTCGGATGTTGGCTACGGCAGAAGCGGTGGGCATTCGTCTGCACAACCCCTCTCTGTGTGCCCAAAAGCAATTTGTGCAAGCGCCAAAGCTTCCCTGGCCCACCCAACTCCATACAAACCGCATCGTGAGTAATCTCGATGATCGGATGAGTGGACAAACAAACGTGTGATCGTGGTGAACGAGATTTCCGGTCTCACGATGAAATCGGTTTTGGTAGTCTGTGTTTTTATTTTATTTTATTTTTTCATGACAATTTTATTCCCAAACAGTGATAAACATTGAGATAACCTGAATACGAATCTCTGAAAACGAGCTTGTTCGCCACTCCATTGTTTTATTAATGCTCAAATATCCAGCATTTATATCTGCATCATGTTATGTCATCATCATCATGATTGTACAGCATAATACAGTGAAGCGAACTTCACTGATCGCTGCCAAATTCATATTGCATATAAAGTAAATGAGAATGTGTAAGGAGGATAGGGATTGGACTTAATTTTAGGGACGGGAAAAGAAAACGAACCTCTATGGTCAACACACAGAATACACAGCCCAACTGTGCATAAATACTATTTCAACCATTCTGATCGGATAAGAAGTGTAAGCATCATTGCCATTGCTGTCAGTTTGCAGCCATGAGCTTCAATGTTTTCAACCATGCGGTTGCGAAGTCTTTTGAAACCCATCCCGGAAAACGAGAGACACCTACTCTACCTAATCGCTCTGTGCATTTCTTCATGCCTCGTCTCCATGTCATCTGCTGGCCTCCATGTGGCTTTTTCCAGCCTGCAACAGCCACTGAAAATAAGGCACGATGCGGTGTGCAACCGTTGGACATAGGCAAGACGTGTCCCAACCAACCGAGCCCATTGAGCTAAATTCGATGCGATAGCGAGTTTTTGTTTGATGCATTCCCAAACACTCGATGACTTACTTCTAAGTTGCTAACCCGCTCACTCCATTCGACTTTGGGCAGACTACGTGAGCATCCATTGGCGAAAACCACTAAGTGACGGATATCTTCTACCCGCAAGGTCTCACAATTGTACAGCAGAACTGATCGTACAGTGGCACAGTAACCGCGATTTTCCAACTTCAATGAAACACCACGTCGTCGTCACAGATGTTTCAGTCCTACATATGCTGCTGGAGCCTTGTAAATGCAGGCGATNNCTCCTTTGATGCAGTACTTTCGTCGGTCAAGCAGCTACCTAAATACGAGAACCGTCAACCCCATCTCATTCCTGACCGTCTAGTTTCAGAAGAAAATTCGGCAACACCCAGTCTTGTAGCATCACTTTGCACTTTGAAGGCGCAAAGCATTCGCTGAACAGAGCTAATCTGTCAAGTGCTCTTTGTGCATCCTTCATACATTCAAACAAGCAAACGAAGTCGTCAGCGTACTCCAAATTGCACAGCTTTTCTGCATCTGCCCATTCATCCCTACCTTTTGGAGAACACTTAGTGCAATCGCCAGTATTTTGTCTATGACGAAATTGAACATGAATGGTGAAAGAGGGTACCCTATAAGAACACCGCTGCTGGTCAAGAACCATCTACTCAGCTCGTCGTTGATCCTTACGCTACCAAACGTATGCAAGTTAATGAACTCAGTATCTTAACATACGTTTGCGGCATTCTTTTTCGAAGGAGCCAACCCATTGGAGATTCACGATCAACCGAATCGACGGCTCCTTTAAGGTCAAGGAACACGACAACCATTCGTCGTCGGTGCGTATGACTTACCTCGAGGACCGTTTGCAGAGTAAAGATTTTATCGATACAACTGTGACCTGGTCGAAATTCTGCCTGTTTCTCGCGGATGTTAGTCTCCCTAAACGGTATCAGAGGTCGAACGATGATGGAGGCTAGTAACGCAGTGACGATTGGGATCAAATTTATTCCACGGTGGTTTGCGCAGTCGTTGCGAGATCACTTCCTAAAAATCGGAACGATCAGTGATTCGCTCCAGGATGATCCCCGGCGGTCGGGATTAACCGCTTTTTTCCCATCAGTGCTACTGACGGATTAGATATGAACTGAAGCAACACTAACGCATGATCAGATTCAGCGCAGGTGGTCCAACAGGACCTGCAGTTTTGTACTGAGCCACGCCAACGGTAGCTTACTGCTATGTGGTCCATCTGAGTTAGCGTACCAGTTGAATTTGAGCCCGTTGCGAGCTGTATCGGAAGTTGGTGCTGGATAAGAACAGATGATGGTTTGCGCAGAACTGAAGAAGTCGATCGCCATTATCCGTTCGCTGGCAGAGCAAAGCACAGTGACCGCCTAGGTATGCTTCCGATGCGCTCAGTTTTCCAACTTGAGCGTTAAAATCACCTGAGAGAACAACTACGTCCGAGCTTTGGCTCAACCAAATGAGTTTGGTTAGTTTATCATAAAACTCGTCCTTTTGTGCGTCAGAACTGCAGTCGATTGTTGCATAAGTTGCAATGATGAACAAACACCTTTTGGTGTTTCTTCTCTTCCGGACGGTGATAAACCCTTGGAGCCGCATCACATATAGGCGACTGTTGAGGGGGATTCAATGGAGTAGTGCAGCTTTGGCTGTTTTATTGAGTTCAATGCCCTCGCCACGCTGGACTAGTGAAAGGGCCCTGTCATCACCTGACGTATAAGGGGAAACCCTTGAGGACAACCTCTATGCAACTAAGTGGCATATAGTACTGGGATCCTGGATTCGCGTCTCCAATACGCTACAGCCATTGATCCCCAAGGAGTCTATTGTAAGCCCCAAACACGCTTATTGACCTACCTGCATCACAGCTCTCACGTTGAAGCCCACCAGATTCACTGGCTGACGAGGCTTCAGAATCTGTCATCTATTTTGTAGTGAATTATTTACCGGGCTACTTGGCACTGAATTTTGACGAATAACGAACAAGTTGTCTGAGGAAATGTTACTGGTCGGAAGAAGGGGTAAAGAGAGAGGGTTGGGTAAGGAAGATAAAGAGTTAAACAAATGTTAGAAGGATATATTTTATGGTAGAAGAACCTTAACTCTTTTTGTTTGCTGAGATGCTTTAATTTCTGCTCCGGTGGTGACATTCACAAAGCTTTCATCACCCAGGAAGTATGAATGCCATCCATTGCTGAGTTTACATACCATGAGGATCACCATCTCTTCATATCGGGACATGAAAACAAAAACAAAATATGTCGCAGGATTATTTGGAAATTATGCTTTAAGTCGGATATTATTGCATGCACAAATAGCATTTCTAACGGAGCAATTTATGATTGAATATCTGTAAAATAGTAGACAGACTGGTGAGTTATATATGACGAGTGTGACATTCGTGTCAAATAAATGGCATGAGTTTCATGATTCCTTGACAGCTTCACAATCAGTTCAACAGTGAATTACAGAAAAACACCGTTCCCGAACATCGGTCCGGAAGAGTTACACCTAATAATGAACAAATGTACCGAACGTGTACAAGAAAAAGGAAGAAAGATAGCGTTACGGAGGGTGTAAATGTTTTGATGAACGATTTAAAATAGTTATGCAGTTAGGGTTTTGCAACAAATGTCTTAATTTTCCTGGTTCAGTTAAAAGGAACCATCGTAAGAACAATAAATGAGAAGACGTTCGTAAACATGATATTTGTTGAAAACAGCGATGCTGTTGTATTCACATCAATATGCTTACACATGTGAAACTAGGAGGGTACTTTTTTCTACTGACCTGTAGAGAAAATACTGGAAGAACATTTCAGGCCGAAAATAATTCACATATGCTGCTAATTCCAAATGACTTTGTTAATAAGCCTCATGTATCAGTATCTAACCAAAATAACTTTCGTCTCCTGTCACAGAATACAGAGCCGTACGGGTCAACTAATTGAACATGAACAGTGTACCTATTTGTTTATATTGCATACCCAATGCAATCCGACAACATCATACCATCAGTGAGAAAGAATCACGTAAAGTGTTGAAAGACAGAATCGAAATTGTTTAAAACTGCTCATACGGTTGAACAGTTTTCGCTTGAGAAATACTGGTGTGTATAATTTTTTGCAATCGATCAAAATCAAACGGGCACAATGCAAACGTTAAATATCGTAGAATCTGATTGATTCGAATAAATATCCTAGTGATTCGCCAATAAACACTGAGAAATGTGCTCATACTTTTCAGCCTCTGAGAATGGACAGGAAGTAACCTGAAGTAGTTTAACCGTTTAAGTTTGAAGAAGCTGACCGAGAGCAGAGATGAGGCCAGATATGGCTTTCGTTATACATTTTTAAATTGGTCAAATCAAAAACGAACAGCAGACTAAAACAGATTATGCAACTTCCGAAATTAACTAGGAAAGAGTTTAAACAGAGCAAATAAAAGTTGTCGAAAACGCTTTGTTGCCTAAAACTGAGTGTTAGACACTGCCAAATTTGAAGAAATCTAGCCAACGGGAATAACACTCTTGAGGCTGTATGGTTTAACAAAGCTGCACAAATAGGGAGTGGCTCTCAGACTGAGACGAGTTATTCGTAGCTTCCCTTACCACGTCATGGTTAGGTGTCTGTTAGCGATACCGGACCCCATGAACATTAAATAATTCCTATGACCTGGTCTCCAGAAAAAATGACTTAAAGGGAAGCGGAATATGTACGGTAACACTTAACATCAGTTTTCTCTTTTTGGACGTTTCTTTTGCTAAAAGGACTGAAAAAAATGTGATGACATAAAACGTAGTGATCTGCTGATCGCATTGAGAGTTTCGTCGATGGTCGCATAAATCTGTCTAATAACTGTTTCAGTGGGCATACTACACAGTAAGCAGAAAATAAACATTTTTAGATGCCGGATGTTTCACCAAGTCATCGGTCCAAAAGGACCAAGCCGTCTACCGTAAGACAGGCAGACACCCTGGGATAGCCACTATATTCAATTCAGAAGATGTATACCACTAGGCCGAATAAGAAATACGATCCATTGCTTAGCTACTTGGGTGCGAAGAATACACATCGTGGATAGCATTCAGATTGAACTAAGATTTATTCGATAAGTTTCCCTCAGAAGTGGATAACCAGAATGATTCATGGACCACATTGTGCTAAATGATGTCAGTGCCATTTTTAAGATATTCGAATAGGTTTCCCTCACTATTAAGGAGGGGGGGGGGTACACGAATGGCGAGGTGGTAACATGTAAGCTGAAGAAACCTGTGGGAAATACATTACTCGCAGCGAAACTTTCGTAATGTGTTCAAATCCAGTCACTGTTTCTGCAGTTCCTATCTCCGTGTACTCTTTCCGCTTTTCTGTGGCATGGGGTTTATTGGTCACTTGTGTAATGCCGGTATGTTGAGAAAATATTTCTATAATCTGAGATGGCTAGATGGTTTATCACCCCCGAAAGGAGCTTCCCTCTATTACCCGTAGAATATGTTATCAAGAGTTTGGTGGTGAAAACAGGATGATCTGGATTAAATTTTGTAGACGTATCCCGGTAAACCCGATTTACTCAAAACAGTGGTAATACAGCAGCACTCATAAAAGTACCCTAAAAAGATGTAATGTTTAGTCTGGTGTTCAACAAACAACTCTTCATTCCATTCGCAATGTATCATTTCAAAAAACATAGACAGACGAGAGCACGGAAACTGAAGCCGGAGTTCAGGAGAACATCGCCGAGTTATTGGAAAATTGAACAATCCAAAATGAAACAATGCTATTTCGTACAAAACCTGAACGAGTGCATCAAAAATAATGCACCATAGAAATACTGCACCTACTATAATAGCCAATAAAAGCACTACACGAAAGGCTTTTCTGTAGTAAATACTCGTGAATGAAGGTTCTTTTTTAAATTACATTAGTCGTGCTTTCGGAAAATTTGAGTGTAAATAATGGTGCGAATAATCTTGACATCACACTGTTCCCTTCATTCTTGCACCCTTACTCACGATGGTGAATCCAGGCGAAGCTCTTCAAACGTTTTTTAAATTCCCCGTACACGTAATGCAATCCAGAAGATTTTTATAGCAAAACAACAGAATGAAATCTGGAAACAAAATCATCCATTGGAACGAAAAACGCAAAATACCGAACAGTAGAGGGTTATCAACCAACAAAGCAATGCTATTGTGTCGAAACACTGACGCTGTTTGCATAGACCGGGATTTTCAATTATACCCCTGTATAGTATCTTATCGTTTTCGACACTAAAGACCATGTATCGGTACAAATTGAATAATAGATGTCAGACATGGTCAACGGAAGGAGATGTACTTTCACCGTGGTTTTGGCAGTGCCTTCTGTTTATGATGAGGATTTGTAGAATAATTAAACACAACCCAATTCTTGGAAAAGTGTGGTAGGTAGACAAATACTGTGCAGGGGAGTAGCAAATGCGTTTATAAAGTACTATCTGATGAACAAACTTGATTAGACTAAACGATGTCCGGTTTATTAAGTGGTGAAAGAAGAGAAAGGCGGAAGGAACTTATTAATAATAAAATTGGCCGGGATGAGGAATTAGCAGGATAGTTTCAAAAAATATTCATCACTACTGTTTCCGGCATTCAGTTGGTAATTCCCAATCGGTACCAATAGTCAAGTGCGCACAAAAAGCCTCCCTCAATACCAGTCTTGGTTGCGTTTACGAGAATGCAATAACAACCTACATTTCACTGTAATGGCCTTGCAAGGCCATTTTAGTGTGAGTAACAGTCCATTATTCTACTCTTCAAGTTAAAATACAGATGTACATCTCACAGGAAAGAATATTTATCGTTCTTCAGATTTACGAGTAAAATTATGCAAAAATAACAGCTCTTGTTGGTATCTGTTTCATTTTTACATTTTGTGTCCGGGGACTTACGGAAAAACGTGGGCCGCCTGAATTGTGAGACCACTTAGTAGGGAATGTTCCAGTTAGATTGCATCCCTCTCCTGCAACAATCTCAGTGTTACATTTGATCAAGTTATTTCAAAGAAATTCCCGCGCAGTTTGCCGTCAATGCCGATCATCATATTATTTGCTTCACGTGAATTGCAGTGACTAAGATTGCTTATAGTTCTCCTAATTTATTTATTCTGATGCGAGTAGCTAGAGCTCGTGAATGAGCTAGCTGCCTTTATGGATTCCTGGAGCTACAGTAAGTACGAAACCAAGTACCACCCACCAGGTACTAGGAAAGTTGTATGTTGGAGAATCGGTGAACAATCAAACAGGTTGCATGCCTTCTGGATGGTGTTTGCAAATCAACCATGGTTGCTGCATGAAAACTTTGATTTATCCATGAATAGTATGAGTTTGGGCACTTCGCATTGCCACATGTGGACTTCCGTGGTTTGGATGAGTGCACTTCGTTTCCAGGTGAGGTTGCATCGCAACCTCGAGTAAGACCGCTGGCTGTGTGACAGCATTGAGTCCGTGAGCTGCTGTTTCTCTCCAAATCGTGGTTAACCAAGGGTTTACCGATACTCCTATCCGAGAATTGATGTTGTGGTTAGTGGTGTTTAGCTGTGATGTCCACGGAGCGGACCATGTGTGCATTACATCATCCAAAAATCGTTTATCCGATTCTAAAAGATACCCAAAATGGAAAAAAGTAGTATGTTTAAGGATATGTAAACCGGTTTGAACAGTTATGTTAACGATTTGCCTTGCACACATTCGAAATAAGCTTAAACTTAAATGTTGTCAGAAAACTGTAAACGTATCTTGAGTTAAGTAACCCATTGGTTTAAAGAAACTTGTCCTGCCTCCTTGTTTGTACCAATCAAATTGGGAATGGTTCAGCATGGTTCGCTTCACCATGTCCCGTAGTTCTGAACTATTTGGGACACCTTCATTACCTCATTACCTATGTGCTGTTTAGCGAACCGCATGTACGATGTTTTATTGCAAATATTCTTCTTCCAGATGAACAAAAGTGCTGTAACAGCGTTTCGTATTAGTCTTTCAGAACATATTTGAAGTTAATTCAGCACACATTGTTCCATATTCTGGCTTAAATCAACATTTTCGAAAAGTAAATAACATCGGAAATGCGAAAAGCTGTTTTGATATTCCGCTTCTGATGAATTAAGTAATTTAAAAATTGAGGCAATGGTTCTCGTTTTAGTTTAGCTACATTCATGTGTTCACTGAGTAGAGACTAAGGCACAAGTTCAAGAACTTGATGAGTCTAATTCATAAAAGATCTTTTATTAAAGGCAGTCAGTAGTCCATTATTCTCAGAGGTATCAGTCTGTACAAGCGTTAACCATGCACTTTCGAGCGCTGATTTTGGTTTCCGCCCTTTGGGTACTCGTGTGAATGAAATAGCAGGAGAAAGAAAGGAAAAACGAAGGTGTATGAAAGCCACTGTTTGCGACACTCAGCCGTATCATTTTGTGTATCTAACCACCGGGTACGATCATCCCGGGGTCCCCAGCTAGGGAGCCTAACGCGACCCATGTGACCCACTCTCCTGGTTAGGGTTTTCATACCCTCATGCAAGGCCTTATTTTGATTACTCCTGGCTTTGTTTCACCTCTTGCCTGCCTCGACAAACATCGCATGTCGTGGCAACGTATTTGGTGATATGCTTAACATGCTGCAACCAACGTAATTTATGGATTTCAACCACTTCCTTAGCAGAAGACCGCGAATATCTACAACTACGCACTAAACCTCAGCATGACTCGTCCGATTTCCCCACCATATTTATGCAATGCTCTTTAAACCCACCGTCTATATTTATCCAGAGTTTTACATGACCAAGCTCGTGCACCGTATAGTAGAACTGACCGATCTTCCGTAGCATATACTTGGCTCTCCATGGGCACCCGGATGTTACGACGGCGCCAAGAAAATCTCAGGTCAATAAATTCTAATCGAGCTTTGCGGTTGAGAGCTGACACTCCATTCCCTGAGTGAGATGCTGCCGCCCAAGTACCAAATTGTTTCACTATCTCTATTACCATCCAAGTAATAGTGAGGCTGAGAGATGGAGCGACCCGGTCCTGTAGAAATAGTTTACACTTTGAAGGTGCAACACGCATAAGGAACATGCCACGGGGATAGGACTGTTTCCATAATCAAATCAATCCAAAGGTAAATAGAAAAGGAAAGAGAGAGAAAAAGAGAGAGGACAACCCTGAAGAAAACCGCTGTCTGCGTTGAACTCGGTCGAAAACGTGCTGCAATCCTGGTGTCAGATCGAATTACTGAAATACACCTCTCGGATCAATCATTCTGGGAAGACAGCGCCGGAGCTGAGAGTTATCGGTTACGTCGAATGCCGCTTTCAGATAGAGGAAGACTGAGGTCGTAAGTCCATGGACAAAATGGGGGTGCCCCAACGCTTTGAATATGGCAAACATTTGGTTCATATAACCTCTATCAGGTCTAAAACCACCATGTTTCTAACGCTTGTACTGTTCACTTACAGCAGACCATCGACAAAGTATGATCCCGGCTGGAAGTTCAGAAGCAATGCTGATTAAACTACTCCCTCTATCGTTTCCACAAGAGGATCTGTCACCTTTCTAGTAAATCGGTAAGATGACCAATTCACACCATTCCGCTGGAACGTGATTGTTGTCTCATACTTAGCCCAGGAATTTCGTTAACTCAAGAATAATGCTGAACCTCCATCCATATACGCGATGAGGACATCTCATCTGTACCGGGGGCAGTATGGCTTTTTGAGATAACTTAGTTCTCGGTAAACCTCCAGTTCAGATGGAGGCATGAAATGGCATCAACTAGTGGTATTTGCTCAGTCGAAGTGGACAGTGATAGGTTTGAGGTCGATGCGGGGNTGATATGAGCCTCGAAATATTCAGCCCATCGATCAAGACAGCTTTACTGTGTGACGTCGGATTCCTTAAATACTTCATCTACTACTATTTTACTGCGGTCCTTATTCCTAATTAGACGGAAAAGATTGTGACACTTACCGATAGCCGCAGTTTTCTCCATTTCTTTAAACTTTCCTAAGCACTACTTTTTGCGGTCATTCCTCAGACTCTTGATGAGCTGGTGTTTCAGGAATCTGCTCACTGTCATGTGCGGCACAAAGAGGAAAGGTTCTGCGGGCGTTNAGCAGGCCAGCTGAGGTCGACCAGATCCATCGTTTCTGTTTTGAGCTTACGTCAGGGTCTGACGTTTTTTCGATAATTGCATAGCTTCCTTGCTCTGTTTTCAGTGTTCCTTTAGTCCTTCGGTTGGTGTTTTGAACTGATAGGCAATCGGAGAATTCCGCTTCGAAGGCCAATTTACATTAATTGCTGACGTCCTAACGTGGGCATCCGTTGCAGTGGCTTTATGGCGATTGTTTACTAGATGTAAGGAGGATCTATCTCGCAACAAAGCGTGGTCTGTATCCAAATGTATTGACCGGTGAGAGTATCAGTCTTTAGATGAGCCTCTCCAGCGACAACTAAAGAAGATGTAGTCGGTTCTTTAACCCCATTATAAATTATTACTGGTGTAGAAATTTGTCTAATGTTAACTTTATTTATCTTCAAACACGATTTGTACAGGCAAACCAATGGTTTTAGGATGGTATCTCCCATCTCTTCCATTGTAGCCAATTTCGTTTTACATTCAATCGAATTAAATGTACTCTCCAGTTTTCATACGCCACCACGATACGTAGACGATACTTTCGTCGCTATTAAGTCACAACTCACACATGCGTTTCTTGCTTGTCTAAACAATTTCACAATGGATTCAGAGGATGTAAACAGAGCCATCAATTTTCTAGACTGTCACCTTAAGGTGAATGTTTCATGCAAATTTACCACCAGCGTTCAGAGAAAACCGACACATTCGGATAAACTTTTACAACTTGAATCATCTCAACCTCAATGTGTAAAACGGACCCTTAAATCCTCTCTGGCTGGCAGAGTCAAAAAGCTCTGTAAAGAAGACAATAACCGCCAAATGGAAATGAAACGCCTTAAAAAGCGCTAGAAGATAATGCTTATCCGCCACTCCTGGTAAGATCCCAGTTAAAAGCAAACAAACCAATGATACAACCCAATGGCAGGAAAGACCGTGTAGCCTCTATTGGCATTCCATATAAACAAGGCACCTCAAAAGCAATCAAAAAGATTTTCGGCGATTTCAACATACGCACATTCTTCCGGATTGACAACACTCTGAAACGCCATCTCGTCAAAGTCGAAGATCAGGTCGAATTGCAAGATCAAAACAAATGCATTTAAAGAAGCATTCGTAAAGAACGTCCCGCAGAATACATTGGACAAACCA
The DNA here is from genome assembly GCA_900618425.1 of Echinostoma caproni. NCBI lineage: Eukaryota > Metazoa > Platyhelminthes > Trematoda > Plagiorchiida > Echinostomatidae > Echinostoma > Echinostoma caproni. The sequence continues at coordinate 2,891 of UZAN01039850.1, read as the reverse complement.
GCAGAAAACGTAAGATAAGAATAGCCGAACACAGGAGAAAAGAAAAACACCGGCCTACGGACAAAGTAACTCTGGCAAAACTAGAACGAGACTCAGCGATCGCTCTTCACGCCATAGCTGAAGGTTGCATTATATAAACTACGACAACCCGAAAATATTCCAACTCAGATTTCGAACATACACTGAACGCTCGTATGCCGAAGCGTTGGCCATTAACATCAACTCTGCATCTGTCTACAGAAATGACGGAATCGATATCCCGTTCATTTTGGACTACCCTAACATCCCTAACGCGTAATAAAGACAAAGGTCACGGTGCCATTTGACCCCATCTGATTATGAGAGTTATTATGACGGACAACGAATCATTCAGCCCACCACATATACACAGGGACACACGCGCGCAGATGAAGTAATATCCGTTAACCTGTGATCCTTTCCTCTGAGTCATTTGATTGTAAAACCTGCCTCGAGAAAGGTTACCTGCGGTAACCGAAACGTCGGCGAATATAATTCTCTACCGACATCGCCTAGTTATGAACACGATAACATTCACAATAACGCATCGGTTTTTCATACATTCCTAACACCATTTCGTCCCAATATATTAAAGAGTTCTTTTCTTTTAACTGTTGCCAAGGGTTCTCTCTGAGGCTCTTCCGTCAAATTCTTCGGAACGAATCGTTCCGGATAACAATTTTCAAACAATGTTTTATTTATACTTCCCAGTTCCTCCGGTAAACAGTCTGCTGAATAAATTCTCGTTGCTCGATATACAAGGGTTTGAACTAGGTTTCTGTTGGCACAAAGCTGGAGGAATTCGAATATTTCCCTGTCCAAGTCGGTTTGCGGTGAACAGAGCGTTTTATCAGGCTTCCTTGAAAATTATCTTCCAGTTTCAACTGGAACGTGAAATGGATGGTGGTGTGAGCATTATTGGAAGCATTTAAAAGTGGGTCTACGTGCCTTCGGTTTTCAATCGAGATAAAAATATCATCCACATTATGACAATAGAGTGGGTAGATTCTTATTAAGTTTTCTAAGACCCCATTTTCAAGTTTGGCAACAAATAAATCAGCTAATAGAGGTCCAAAAGGTGATCCTCATAACAACTCCATCTGTTTGACGATGGATTTATAGAACTAGAGTTATCCACCGGGATGCCAAGGTTCATCTCATTCTCTCTGATATATTCAAATAGGTATGTTGTGGTTTTCAAAAGTGGCACGTTTGAGAACAATGAAGTCACATCTAAGGAAGCCATCCCTACTCCGTGCACGCTCTTCTCCCTAATCAGGTGTATGAGTTCAAATGTATCTTTCAGATTGTATTGTGCGATACTTCTCCGAACTGTTTCCAGTGAATTCACAAGCCAGCAAGCAACCTGATGATAAGGCGATGCACTCATATCTAGTGTAGCCTTCAATGGTATATATGATTTATGTACTTTTGGTAGACCGTAGAGTCGCGGGTTGGACTTGCCCGCTGGTCTAACCTGGTCAAGCATTGCTTTGGAAATAAAATTTTGATTCTCAAGCATTTTCACCGGTTGTTCTTCCGCTACCTTCATCTGATCCTTTCCACTTTCATCCTTACTAAAGTTTGAGCGATCGCTCAAAATCATGTTCATCTTACCGAGGTAATATTTAGAGTTCTCATAAGGACTCAAGCTTTTCATTGTTCAGTAGCTCAAATATAAATTTCCTTCATCCGTGCCTATCCTTTTGCTTGATCGGTTTATTAATCACACGAAGACAGAATTATCGGGCTTCTCTTGGAAAACGATTATTGAGTAACGTACACAATTCTAGTCTCCAACATCCATTCCAAAGTTGGAACAGGATCAACCCAGTTTGCATCATTTACACGTTTCTTCACAGCGCTTAATATTCTCAACAAGATCTTCGCAACAGTGGAATTGTTAGCGATATGAAACCGAAGTTGTGCAAGCAACGTAATTTGGTTGAAGCGCTGCTCTTACATTGACCAAAAACTTGATTATCCCATATTCCCATGTGATAACCTTTCGCATTGTCTCATTCATTCGGGAAGCTTTTGTTCACACTTTTACGCATGTTTTGTTCATTCTTGACAAAAGCCTTGATTATCTTACTCAGTTCACGCATCTTAACCCTGTTTACTCTCATTCCACTTTGATGACCCGATAGCTTATTGTTAATCAAATACTTCGGGCACACGCATAGTCTAGCAAAGATAGCTAAGGCATTCAACATTCTATTGAATAATCGAACTATATATGTAAATACCTAGACCCATGTATTGAAAAGAAATTTCTCCACATTTGTTCTTATNCCACATTTGTTCTTATGCATCGATGGAGGTTTTTACGGGAGGTATATATTCACGCACATAAAATGCTTGTTTTGGCATGTTTCATCCTACAGATGTTTTATTCAATTTTGTCCTTAATTTTCAATTTTTGGCGGTGTTTATGTCCGTTTTATCACTGAGAACATAAGAATACCAAATACAATACCAATACAAGTCACTTTTTCTATCCATTTAAGTAGCTAATAATGTAACGCGTCATCACCTGATAATCAGTGGAACACTTGCTGTGATGACCTGTCTAAAGTGTTTTCCATAATTTGTGGTGAAACTGCATTTTCGGCGTATCTTACCATTTCTGTCAACTTTACGCACCGTTAGATTACGCACGTGTGTTACGACACAGCTGACTCTTTCCCAAATGCTGCACAACTAATTGCATCACTACGTACCTAAGAGTTAGTTTAGTGGAACTGCGGGCTCCAGCACAATCTGACCAGAATTGTTAAGGAAGAAAACGTAAGTTGAGCAACAGGAACGAAGATCATGAGGAACCAAATCAAAGGATCATGTGGCTTTTCATCAAACTGGTAGACACACGT
>UZAN01039849.1:89060-101692 GCA_900618425.1 Echinostoma caproni | reverse complement strand
ATTAATCTGAAAGCAGATTCTAAAGTGATACCGAAAGCACAATGACGGCTGTGCATGCAGCATATTTTAACACATGCTCCTTTGTTTGGAATACCTATGGTGAAAACATGCCATTGAAGATTCCATCCGTATAGATCAGTCGCGGTGGTCTGTTTGCAATGATAAGCGGATAGGTGCCATACGATGTTTGTGTGTTGCCATATTGTTCAATGCTGGGACGGTGATCGTTGTTTACACTATGCCGAGTTAGATTGCCATTCATCTCGTGTATTTTTGCTAAAAAGTATTGAATGAATCCATCCACTCCCATTTTGGTGCTTTTGTCACAAAACTGACGATCCATATTAATTTCTAGAACGGATCCTTCCAGCCGTACCAGGTCATCAGTATTGGGTTTACGTTTTACCCTCCGTGGTAATATGCAGTGTCGCGTGTACTACCAAAGATCCTTGTGAGTCCGACCCATCCAGACTTGATCCGTATCAAGCTCATGGAAAATGCAACCTCAATGACTTTTATAAGGAATGAAGCAGCAGTCCATTCGTTGACGAGATAGGATTAAAAACCAACTCAGTCGCGCATTGGTTATTTAGCATTGTATAAGACGTGTTACTGTTATATTGCGCATTGTTTAAACGTTCGAACAAACCGTTCCCTGTCTGTCCCTTGTATAGCAAACCTCTGAATAAAAAGTGAACAAGTGTTTTCGGAAAGGGATTTTGGAAATTATGGTTTGTGAGTTGAATGCTTTCTGTGCTCTCTATACACGCTAAACTCGCGAAATAACAAAAAAGAAACGAGGCGGAGTAATTTGTTCTTCAGTATTTTCTGTTGACTGCAACGCGAAGCCATTCTGTTTATCAGATTCAATTTATTTCCCCAAGCCAAAATTCACTAGGAATGCACTGCATCACTTGCTGTACTCAACCACTCAAAAATTCTACAATCGATCTAGCTATCTACCGGTTTTCCCCGTTTTTATAAAGAAAAGGTTTCATTACAAAATGATACTAGAGATAGATTCCAAATTTTGCATAGTACGTTTTGGTATCCCATCAAACGCGATGTGGAGCGTTCGTGTTTTTGGCAGAAACCAGTAGATAGCAATAAAGAATAACGATGCATTTTCATACCTCCAATAACAGACAGAAATAAGCGTTTGTGATCGACCACTGATTGTTTAATCCTTCTCGATTTTAAAGCATCCTCTACATTTCATGATAAAAATATTTGGCAGTATATTAAGGCGAATCATGCTAAAGAATTCATAAATTCTCCTAAACAAATTTTGAAAATATTTTCCCTTTTATGAATGCCTGTTTCGAACTGGCCTTTAACCAGAACTTGAGGATGACTTGCAACCATCAGACTGTTGATGGCCGATGTACAACGGTTTGCGCGGTTACTGAGACACTGGATTGACCGGTGGAGTAAAATTCCCAGAAAGAATCTCGAGTCCCAAGGTATCTTATTTTGATTTCACATTTTCACATGCAATTCACATTCGATTCACATTTGACATTCAGGAAGGAGGCCGTGGACATTCAAAGGCTGCCTGAGGAAGCACCGAGATCTGGACAATGGACGATAGGGGTGCAGTAAGAAATTGGGAAATCCCGGTCGTTAATATGATGATCCTAACCAGTTGACCTGTGCTGGGGGAATATGAGAAGCCGCAATCCAGATTTGTATAGTTTTCTACCGCAATTGTGGTCTGCAATACCGGGAAATGGCCTAATGTGTATTGTGACAGGCAAACCACGCGGTGTCTCCTGGTTGCCGAATTTGGTGCACGTTTGTTAAATTTATTTATCCTGATTTACCTGTTGCGCAAAATGTGAGTTCATAGTCTTAGTGGGTTGTGAAAGTTTCCAACCCACCACGAGGCCTATGCTGAGTTGAGTGAGATGCGATGCCCACAACAAGCAGACAAAGATTTGTTGTACTATATCGTGTAAATGGAAAATTAAAAACGGTCTAATCAGCTATCCGATGGTCGATGGTCCCGGGTTCGATCTTCAGTTGATTTGATTGATTTGCAACGCTGATGAGACCCAACTAGGTCAAAACAATTGTACAATACTTCGTAGCTACTCAGTTCGCGCTTCATTTGCTCTATACACAATTTGTTCCCTATTTGAAGTCTTATTAAGCCTGCTAGATGTTTCACTGTTTTTGCGCGGAGAAAATTATACAATAATGATTTACGGTTGACCACCTTGATAAGAGGTGTTACACAAGTTTAGAGAACCCTTCAAAATCCACAACTTCCGAGACTGTGTGACGTTGACCCACGACGTTGCTTCGTCAATTGAATTGAGGTGGGAGTTACAGGCGATGGTGAAAACCAGTCACTTAACAGGATCAAATATCAGAGGTTCCAATTACATCGCACAATCTTAGATGCAAAACATAATGACTGACTGTGTGATTCGTCCTCACATCAGGTGGGGAGGATACGTCGAATGCATCTTCATTTTTTTATTTATGTGGTTTAAACAAAATCTTTTTCAGGGTTACTTTGTCAAAGAACGTCTGAATGTCGTTTGGAGAGACCGATATTCCACTTCTTAGAGAGTGTTGATTTACACAATCAACGACAGAAGTCTTATTCTCTTGAGCAATTAGATTTTCGTAATTTTGTTCATGTTTTCCAAATTAAAATGGACTGAAGTTATATTTGATCACAGGTTGAGTGCCTTCCTTCGTGTGAAAAAGAAGTTATCGAGGATACCTGCAATCCAACTTTCAGTTAGTTGAACAGATTTCTTTAAACCAGTAGGTCACCTGGTAACCGATCAGTTTGTTGAAGATCGTGGTCTGCAGGTCGAGTGTACGTGCATTTTGGCCAAGCCCCTGAAACGTGCTCCATTTTCACCTCGCACTAGAAGAAACTACCTGATCCTATGGCAACGATAGATCATGAGGAACAGTAGCTCATCCTATTTAGCGTTTTGGTCGGAAAGTGGTTAATTTTGTAACGCTCAGCGCAGCGCGTGTGTGGACGTTCGTGTGGCATAACTACCAATTACGGGACATTTAGCTGTGAGACAATTACTTCCATACCGGAGCTCATGGACAAAACAAACCATGTGTGCGTGCTGGTAATAAACTGGCATCAGTGATCGGGTAGATAAAATGATACTATGAATAGAAACCGAATCTCATTATCCAGTGCGAAACACCATGTGCAACTCCTTAATAGTTTACTGAACTACTTTCTCCTGCTTTGGGCTTGCAAGTTCACTTTTGGGTTTCATCAGACGTGTGGCACGGTCTTTGAGTATTTTTGATTGATTTCATTCATCAATAATTTGATGAATTAAATCGTTTTATACGTATGATGTTTACCTACATTCAGTATGATGTTTTGAGAATAAATATGAAAAGTGGATCCCATTGCACAAATACAGATGCCTTCTGACAATCCCAATATCGATCGCTTAGTATCAGCTATGGATCCAGGTTACTGTGTAAAGGTTATCAAAGGAGAGGAAAGTGAACTGTATACGTGTAGTGGACCAGCAAAACCTAACGCTGAATGTGATGAGACGATCGATCCGACAGCGCCTATTCGAAGTTGAAAGTGTGAGAATTGCATCACCTTTTATTTATGAAGGTATGAATCAAAGAAGCCTGAGTTGTTTATTTATGTTGAATAACTTCTCTGTGGTCGCTGTTTTTCCTTTTGCTATTTGGTGTTTAGTGATCTTGTGAATAAATTTTATTGTAATTGTAGCGATAAAATCACCAACGGAATTCGAACAGGCCAGTCTGAAGACAAACACTGTGAGAGGAATTCCTCTCGTATACTCTCATCGATCGCGTACGTGCGTCACACACACACATACTGTACACAACTACACACGAACACACACACGGTTAATACTAGCTAGATTTCTTAATTAGCTTCATTTGTCTATCTTGTTCAATGTCATACATACGCGTCCGATGAGAGTATACGAAAGGAATTCCTCTCACAGTGTTTGTTTTCTGACTTGCCTGTTCAAATTCAGTACGGGATACAAATATAGTACCTGAATGCGTTCGGGGTGTGCTGGAGATTTGTACTGATGTAGACCTCGGATGGCATTGACCTACAGAGAGCCAGATTTTCGTTGTAGACCAACATAGGATAGAAAGTGAAACGAATACATTCGACGCTCTCAATGACCTACCTGTTGATCATGGTTGAGGGCACAGTTACTGCTCACAGATGGGGATAAAAATGGGGTTATTAATACGCTGAACAGTTGTCGAGAATGCTGCCGCCAAATAACAATAATCTGAGATCGCCAACAAGCACTGACGATGTTATTGTTACTGCTGATGAAACAATTGTAAACGGATTGACAAGCACGGGTGCGCAGGCAAAATAGAATGAAGTCTGCCACTTTCACGCCATGTGGCCAATTAAATACCTGTTCGTGACCGCTACTTGACATGCAAAGAGAACCTTTGTCAACTTGTGAAAACGTTTTGTCCAAAGCGGGTATCAATTCATGCAGATAACGTGCATCATTGTACAGTTTTAAAAAATGAAATGACCGATTCTAACAGTGTAAACTAGGATCAATCAAACCATTCTCCTGTTACACTTGTAGTTGTGTTCATGCCCCATCAGCTAATTTTCGTCGGTTTCAAATGAAATTACATGTGCTGCCTCGCACAAACACATATGCATTTATATATTTTTACAACAAGTAGTATGTGAATGAGTGGACAAAATTTCGCTGGAATCACACGACCGGTTTCGCGGTTCTTGCCGCTCGGTATGCATGCTTATCTAATAATCTTTTACCAGGTCATTCATATACTTGTGACCAGGAACTGTATTTTCGTCACATATATTTACATATATAGCACTCTCATTTGCAGATACGTACCAAAATAGCCGTGGGTTGAAATAAAATTATAGGAGCAGATTAAAAATGAACGACACGGAAACATCTTTTTGGATCAGAGGATAATAACATTTGACCTTGTGTACTGAACTCAATTTTACTCCCATCATATTTTGTATGGTTGGAATGACAGAAGTCAAAGGTGCATTCGTACCATGAAATGTGGTTAAATGTCATATCTGGTTTTGTCTCTAGCCATCCACAATATCAATTCAGAAGTTCAACAGAAGTCAGCTCCTAACACAGTTTCTTCAACCTTCTACTCCACGTCATAACTTGGCTACCTCGCTGTTTTTTTCTCTTTGGCCGAAATCTGTGCATGGAACGACAGACGTTTTCCAGGTATTTGTAGAAGCTGCTTCAGTTACCTCAGTCAAATGGTTTTGCTCAATGAAAGACTATCTGATCCTAATAGTGGTCGTCTGGTCTGATCGTTACTCAGGCGATACTCCCATAACACACTTGCAAATCTGCACAGACAGCGGAATTCCAATAGTCGTTGATTACAACCTGCATGAACATGAACAGTTTCACAGGGGTAGAACAATTCAACACGTACCGCTAAGCAATAAATCAACTTGTGATAACTGTGCTGAGATTCAAAGTGTACTTATCAGGAATAAGGTACCGACATGGCAATTCGATTATTGGTGATTCATTATCAGAACCTATCACCGCTACTCAAAGGGGTTCCACAAGGATCCTTACTGGAGCCTCGTCTTCTTCTGGCATTTATAAACGACCTGCCACATGTTTTTGGGCCTAATACATTGCTTTTTGCGGACGACGCTAAGATCTGGATAACTGTAACACATCCTGAGGGTTATATAGCACACTAACAAAAGATCGTTGCAGCCCATCGGTGACCAATCGCCAATGATATGAAGTTCATCGTTTCCAAATTCAGAGTTATTCTCATGCGGCAGAAGACTCGTTTCTCCTATTTTCTGGGGAACCAAATACTACCGCATGCCACTGATGAAAGGGTTTTGGGAGTTATGGTACAAGAGGAGGTATGATGTTCCCCGCACTGTGGCAGAGCATTATCTATGGATCTAAAGCAAGTTGGACTAGTCAGACGTGTTTTCGAGCTATTCGAAAGGGCACTGTTCCCAAGCTTGCTATCAGCGTTCGTTCGGCCAAACACGGAGTACGCCGTTCAAGTATGGAATCTATGGTTGAACTGCGACAAGAAGCCTCTAGTATGGTTGCAAAGGCTGGTGACGAAATTGGTAAAAGGTCTGTTTAACAAGACATACCCCGACCGCAAATATTGGGACTCTACTCATCGCAATACCGCCGACTTCGGGGGGACCTTATGTTGGCAAATCACATACTACATCGACCCAACCACCCTTGTCGTTCTATGCTGACTTTATCTCATAATGTTCACCTCAGGGGACATCTACTAAAGGTGAAGACCCAGAACAGACACCTTTGTTGCCGGCATCTCTCGTTTGCAGTGAGTTTGCGGCGTATGGAATTATCTTCCATTTGATGTAGTATGTTTTTACAGTTGAACTATTTAAATCGCAACTTGATAAAACATTGAAACACTTAAAAATTTAACATCCGTGAGTGATCATGAAAAATTGTTTATATTATTATTGTCTTTTTGTGAAGTTATTAAAAATATTCTGTAAAAATTCTATGGGGTATGATAGGCGTTAAATCTCCCATAATAAAACTTTGATTTTGACTTTGATTGATCCTTACGAAGTCACCAATCACTAGACGGCACGTAGATGGAGAATAAACAACTGGCAACGTTGTAATCAATTGATGATGAAGAAAAGATGCACGTAGACTAGCTCACAAGCTGTCAGAATTGTAATATGACATGCTTCCATTTGAGCATTCTTTGCCAAATGGCTGTCTCTTGCTTCGTATCGTGCATTGACCGATTTACAGTTTCGATTTCACATGACAGCTCATTGTTGTCGAATCCAGTCGAGTACTCACAGTAAACAGTAAGCAAACTGCACAGGATTGTGACCTCATGATTGATAACTACGCAGTTGGTCAGCGAACTCTTAGTGTACGGGAAGCACCACAAACCCCATGAAATTGACCACAGCTGGAAATAAGTGAAACACGATTTTTGGAAAAAGCAAACCGATCACAAATTACGAATGAAATGTTGAGTATGTATTCATGGAAGACAGTTGACAACTGGTTATGCTATGGTTTTGTTTCTCTTCAATAAAATGTCATTAAAAACCTAGAGTAAAGTGAATCCCATGCTGACTGTGTTCATGGAAACTCCACGAACGAAAACCCGAGTGAAAATGCGGTTTGCAAAATGGCCCTAATGTTGGCCCTGAATGACCTGGATGCCCAGGTGAATATGTGAATCTATAAAAATCTTAGTTCCCGAAACATTGAATCTGGCTGACGGTGATTTTAGAGGTTATACAGTTTTAAAGACCATGAGAACAAGGAACGCCAGATAACTTATAGTTTGTGTTTGTCGCTTGTGGTGATGTTTGGTTACATGTCAAGCGCTGATCGTATAAAGATAATTTCTACATTTACTTTGAACGATAATGCTAATTTCGTTTCGCCTTTTTCTGAAAAGAGTAATTATATACATTTTGATTACGCAAATACTCGAAGTCTACTGAAAACTGCTCATTCAAAAATCATTTCCACAATCCGCCATTCTTTTTACGTGATTTTTTCTCACAGAATACCCAGGGAATGTGAAGACGTCTATGGGTCGAGAAGCAATAAGCCGATAACCAGGATGTTGCTATCGGCGCTCTGCCACGACATTTGTTGCCACCATCCTAAAATCATCACTTCCAAACTACACTTGAACGTGGTTGCTGATCCCGTTGCGTCAGAGTAAATGTATCGTTTCTCTGAGAATTGTTACGGTATGAATTTAAAATGTATTGAGACCAATCGCCATCGTGGGAAGGTGCGGGTGTTTTTCGATGTTACTGGATCCATGGGACCCGGGGTAACGGCCAAAATGCAGCAACTGGATTTGTCCATTCCTTTCTTCGGTGCTTTTGTAATTTGCGTTTCAGAAAACTCCAGTCTGTGCGCAATGATATAAATACAATACAGTTCTTCCTCAGCCAATGCACGTTCTCTGGCGCCACCAATAAACACTCGCACATTTGCAATTATCTTTTGACTGGAATTGTCGGGGCAAGATTTTGTGGGTCCCTGGATAAGCACAAGATAACCGTCTAATTTTAGTACAGTATAGTATTTCGTTAAATTCTGCTTAGCTTTATTTTTACGACTGTTAATAATACTCTTTTTTGTGGCACTTTTGTTGCTGTCTCTAAATTAATCGACACAAATGTATGTTTTCTATTCACTTACTGTGCCACTGCTTATATCCTCCTTTATTCTCACTATGCAGTAATTATTCATGACTTTTATTTGCATTCATGATCCTTAGTAAGATAACTTCTTTCGAAACATTCAATGCGCAGATATCCTCCGCCAATGTGTGAACTCTTCGATAGTGTGCAAAGGCGTCCCCTGAACGGCTGCGCTACAATTTCACACCACCGTTTCATTCTGGAATTTATCTACCCCGTTGCTAAATATGTGTGCTTTAATCATACACACAAAAGAATTCATGTCAAAAAGTTAGGGATGTTATTATAGAAAACCATACTGCCATGTTCGGGGTGCCAGTAGCTAGTTAAACGCACAAGTACTGCAAACGCGCAAAACGCATTCGTTCCGGTCGTCGTAGTACCCCAAGAAAGATGTTTGCACCTACCATTGTGAGTAACAATGTCCGTTCTGTGTTTGGGAAGCTTCCGGATTTATCTTATCATTTTCAGCGAAAGGAGTTTCGCACCTCATGTGTTTTGTGTCTTCAAGATTCATCGCCCAATGATGATGTGGACGATTCCGTTGTCCAAATGGATAATTTCTGCTTCAAACAGGATAGACAGCGTTATAGGGAGAAGGTGGGAGGCAGTGTGATTACCTACATGAATTCCGACTCGTGTGGCAAGTCCGAAGTACTATTTAAACATTCAAAAATGGTGTTGATTGCTTGACTGACGTCTGCCACAGCAAATTCTTCCGCTTTTCCTTTATCGTTATCACTAATTTATACCTTGCACTCCACTTTAGGTTATCAGACTGACACGTTTTATGGTCATTTCCTACCGGTTATTGTCCCATTTCTTGATGACAGCTTGCACCCAATCGCTGATGACTTTAACCACGCCCGTCCCCCTGCACCCTTTATTCTGTCTAATCCCAAGTGACCTGATCATCGAAACAACCAGAGGAACCTCTGCCCTAGAAATGTTTTCCGGTGATAACTTCGTTCCTTCAAAATGGCAGAATATCAACACCTTTTTTAAACGTCTTCGTCGTGAAAAGGAACGTGCATTTGAATAGGGCAGGAGGGCTGAAATGCAACGACTATCTTTTCTGATCACAAATAGAAAAAGACGGTTGGATGCCCTTTATGCAAGTTATTTTTTTGGGACAGGGAACTGAAGATCCATGTGTCGTGGAATCAATTTACTTTGCAGGCAGAAAAAGTAAGTTGCAGTCCCTCTATTGTTATTGATAAAACCGAATGCCGCATTTATTCATTCTTCGCCCGACACATAACCCAGTTATATTGACTCCGGTCCTCCGAACATCCAGCTTTCGTTTAATCCCATAACCTCTATTGAGATGTCTAAACACATGTGTTCTCTCAAGGTGTCGACTGCATCTGGTCCAGACAACTTATGTTCTAACCTTCTGAAATACTGTTTCAGGTGTCTGCACACAACGAATCTTTCACTCGAATTGCGAACTACTCTGGACTGCTGGCGCAATCAACGAATACCAATATAATTCTCGAGCGTTCTGAAAGGTATCTGCCAATATCATCAAACCATTATGCAGGTTGTGAAAAAACAAACGTGCCACCCCGAGAGACGTAGATTTTGCAGTTAATCTGGAGTTAATCGGGTATTTACTTTTTACGTTCGTTCTAGATTTTGCCGAATGTCTAAAACAAATCGTGGATTCCCTAATGTATCTCGATACGTCTACTTTGCGGGAAAAAGACATTTGAGTGATTTGTAATGATAAAATTACTTTTAGATTTCGCTATCCTGAACTGTCGTCTATTGGGTACTAAGTCAGCAGAATGGTGTAATGATGAAGCGAAATACGTATCATGAAATGTAACGCATTTCTCAGATTGAACACAAATTATTGTATTCAAATTGTCAGGCCCATTCTATTTCACGGTTACCTTAGTGAACTTTTTGTGTTCTAGATGGTACTGAATAATTTCTTGGTTGTGTCAGCATGTTTTCTAAAATGGGACAGAAAAAAATTAACGTCCACAGTCTGTATCTGCAATGCTCAGTGATTTTCATCGTGAATGTCCCGGTTAATAGGGAAAAGATAACTTCCGTCTGGTCACCCCTGACTGTCATCTGTTTCTCTTTATTTCCGTCGGTTGTTTCGCGAACCATTCTCCCTGGCTTGATTCCCTACCGGTGAGCTAATCGTCACCTGCGGCCATGTGCTCCAAATAATCACGCGGTTCTAGAAAACCGGGATTCATATTCGGCGCAGCGAAACGCTCATTACAACTGCGCTTGCTCCAGGCGATAATTAGACATACACGTGTGCACAATGTTACCTTTCGCAGGTGATAAGTTGGACAGACAGATGAGGCAATATTTCTTTTTTGACAAGATATTCACTTCCGGGTTATTCAAATGAGCGAAAAAGACGAGAGACAGGAACCCTTGAAAATTCGGAAAATATACTGTCTCATTTTATGTTTCAGGTTTCAATTATTTTCGTCACGTTTGTCAAATGTACTTAATTAATGCAGATTTTCAGTTCGTATAAAGTTTCAAAAAGATAAGTACCAGAAAAATGCTCAAGTTAAAAATCGAAAAAGTGTGGTTGAGTGTAGTTTATACAATTTGAAGAGGAGAAGCCTAAGAATAAAAATCCGCGAAACCGCATGTAGTGTGGTCTTACATTAGTCGGCTATGTGCGGTTGGTCTCTTTTCCTCCGTCTCCCCTGTTCTCGAAAGGTTTGAATAAATGAAAAGCGTTCCAAATATACACGTCGTCGGGAAATTTATTTCCAAACAGTGGTAATCAAATGTGTACGGTATACAATCGTAATGGCTTCAGTTGTGTGCAGAAGGGGCGGTTATTTTCCTACGGTCCCATTTTTTAAGGGATTGGCTTGAAGGTCAGGACAAAGCCCTTGCGGTTGTCGGGACTCAACAGCACTATGAAGTAGTAATCTGTTACCAGTAGGACTCAAAACAGCGAATCCCTAAGTTGACAGCTGAAAGTTTCACTTTGAGCCACAGGGTCGGTGGTCCTGACCAGAGCGTCTGATAAGACGGACCGAAGATGCTCTGGTTATATCCTCATGGAAATTCACAGACATTGCCTCCGCATTGTTGCTCTAGTTTAGGTCTGGTGGGTTTAGTTGATTCTCATATCTCAGACGTTTTGTGGAACAACGTAACGGTATCCCGTTCTCGATAACCCCGGTACTAGCAAGTACACATGGTGAGTTGAATTCTAATTGACTGCAATTATGTGCGTTTTCCAGGCAGCTACAAATCAATTTCTACCAATTGTACCCATACATGTTAAAGAAACATCAAAGTAGAATACTGATTACCCTTTCAGTGTCCATACCCGTTAATCTATCGACAGGTTAGAGCATATGTTAAAAAGCAATACACAGTAGTATCCGGTGTCCGGGCTCTGAGACGTCCATGGAACGGATTAACGAATCGGAATTTAAGACGATGAGCCGGGGAAGGTCAATTCAGGTTTGCAATATTTATGGGCGTGACATATTAGCTCCCACACGCAGCTCGATGAAATTGAAAGTGACGTGTCCTTGAGCACTGAGCCTTCACGTATATTGCTAATTGTTCGTCAATATTATTTTTTGTGGTTAATTTGTGATCACTTCTCACTGGATTTTACTTGCCGACGTGGAAGGTACACCGTACGGTCCCCCATCATAGACTCTGATTATTTCTCTTATTAACCTAGGAATACTGGGATTTATGATTGAAAATCTTTAAGTGTTCTATTGTACACAGATTCACATTACCTATCCATAGACCATCCCTCATGGAAATCATCAAACGCAAGTATTCCGCGTATACAAGTGCCTTGGGAGATAGGTATCACAATATGGTTAGTGAACAAGACTGGACTGAATTAAGAGGACTTGGTAAAATGATTCGGTTTTGTTACTCCTCCAACTTCAACTTTATGCGTCTCCCGTGCAAACACCGCTGGGGATTGTAGGTGGCGAATACAAGGTTTACTGTTTCTCGCTTTAAATATGCTTTCCTCAAACCAACGATCATCCGATTCCAAAATAAGAACAAGCTACCTTTTTGGCCACATCCATGTTGAATAAATAACCGTCATCGCGTACTGGTAATCATCATCCAGATTGGTTAAAAAGGTTAGTTGGAACTGGGACCATGCGATGAATAATTGATCCTCGCTTACTCAAACCGAACACCCGATCTGTACTCGGTCATTCATCATTCATCAGGTTAGGACTATTCAATATTGTACGATGGAAATGAGAGAGGTAGATATCACACATGATAAAACCTAAGTTGTGTGTGCACAGGGAATTGGTTCCGTTCTCCCTACTTTCCTTGCCCCGAAACCACCACTCGTCTTGTAATTTCAGTGATAAGATCACATAATTGGCAACACTTACGGTAC
>UZAN01039849.1:63604-79618 GCA_900618425.1 Echinostoma caproni | reverse complement strand
GGGCAGCGAGAGCGGTTCCGTCGTTGATGAAACTCCGGTTCAGACCATCTAGTCCACCGCATCAGGTGAGCGGTGCTAGGACTTGATGCCAGAGATCCGCATGAGGGCTTGCCAGGTCTCACGACTACCTTTGTTGTCAAAGCGAGCACGGGCGTATAAAGAGTTTAGCCTTTGAAGTTCAGTCCGGATGGATTTGGAAAGAGAGCGCACCGCATCTCTTTTATACATTTTAAAGGCACGTTCCTTTCTACGACGGAGTTGTTTGAGGCCTGGGGAAGAGAATCGATCAAGACGAATATGAATTGTCTCTAAGGCACAGCAGACATCGTAACAAAAGTTTAAGTAACTAGTTCGTTGTTCACAGAAAACGGAAGGGTTGGGATTGGAAAACAAAATAAGGTCGGAGTTTCTGATCATTTCCCGTAACTTCATGAGGTTTTCTGGAGAACGCTGTCTTACTTGAAGTTTGTGATCACGACTTCGAGTAAAGAGACGATGGTTTGTTCTTCTAAAGACGACGGAAGAAAACTTCAACATAGAATGATCAGACATTCCCAGTGGGGGACGAAGTTCTACAAGAAGTAAATTGGGATGGTTGATAAAACCCAAATCTAGATGCGCGTCAAGCCTGGTGGGAAAGGCAACAATGTTTTGAAGACCTAAAGTGGTTAAGAAACGGGTATTGAAATTATTCAAGTCCCCACAAATGATACAGATAGAAGTATCTACGAATTCAATTAGTGTAGTTGAAAGAGAATCATAAAAATCATTAAGAACATGGGATGAGCAAGAGGGGGCTATGTATACATTTACAAGAATAAGTGACCGAGAAAAACTCAAATTTCTGTGCTTACACTGAATTGTCAATGCGTTTATATAACGCGTGGAATAAGTAAACACATTTTGGTCAGATGGCACCACTGATTTTTGACATACGTGATAACGCCACCTCCCCGTCGGGAATAAGGAACAGGACGATCGACGCGATAGCTAGCGAATCCATCCAGGTGTATTATCTCATCCTCAATTTCATTGTGGAGCCAACTTTCGTGTAGCATGATCACACCTCGTTGGGCATATTCCCGTTGCTTGATTAATCTGGTGAGATCGGCCATGTTTCCGATAAGAGATCGGACGTTCGAACCGAGAATGGTGGGAACACACAAGCGGGAGATGGTTTGCTTCCGAAGAGCAACTTTCCAACCGGCTCGATGCTTCCTCGGATTTTCCGAATGCTTTCTGAACGTCCGTTTGCTTTTATTCCTTATAGTCTTCCCAAAAGAGGTTGTCGATATATATTTGGTCCATTTGACGGAATGCATGAAATCACGAGTGTATTTGATCAAATTTGTCATTACTGTACTAGCACAACAGTTGCCTTGGCAACAAAGGTAAAAGTTCATGCGAGTGATACAAAAGTCAGACACAGTTATGGTTATGCAGTGAATAATCCGATGATGGAAAAACGGATAGCACGGCCGAACTTCGAAGGCCCCGCCAGAAGGTGATCACATTTGCAATGATAGTAACAGATGATCAGAGACACTGATTGATATGGCTGGGTATCGCAAACAGTGGCGCCACCTTGCATCTACTCATTGTTCTTGCAGCCGCAGTATATTTGACTTCGCGATCTTCACTTTGACTCTGCTATCAACAATCCAGTGTTAATTCTGCTCTTTTATCCAAATGGGCAGCCAAAAGATAGCAACTAAAACCGGAGCACAAAAGTGCATGGTCGATGGTTGTAAAAACTGAACTGAAATTGAATATTGAGTTACGGTGTATAAAAACAATTTAATTCTTATTGAGATGAAAGCTATGAGAGGTATTTGTTCAGTGTTTATAAAATGACCATAAACTTTCAGCCTATCTTCTATGTAAACAAAAGCAGTGCAGTGGTAAATCGACACGTTTGGGCGGTTTCCACTTTATATTGTAAAATACGAAGTGGAACTAGCAAATTCCATAACTGCCTGCAAACTATTCAAGGGTAAATTTACCAATAGGTTCAAATGTGCATTCCTAACACATATGCATGTGACCTCCAATTACCGGAACCACATGACCAGAAAGAGGAACAACACTCTTTATACGGAAGGCCAGTGGGTTACAGCTGCGTCCATTTGAATGGTGCTGAGATGTTGACAGCACGGCGTTCGTTCGATGAAACCAACGCTATAAGTACACGTAGAGTAGTGTGGGATGAGGGGCCGGATTCGTTGTCGAACACTGTTCTTGGTAAGGCGAATAGCATGCCATCCGAAGTTGAATATATTGCTTCTCCTGGCTTTCTGTGAAGTTGCATCTCCCACAGGAAGTAGTGCCAACTACTACTCTCAGTTTTACCTCTCTTTTACGCAGTCACGCACTTCCTCAATGAATATTTGCTTAAGAGTTCCGTTGTTGGTCAGTGGATATGATGTTATATTTAAATCCATCTAACGATGGTGAACCGTTTCTGAACGACAACTAGAGGTACGGTTTCACTGACAAAACAACACCTCAGGATCACTTTTGTGAACCCAATCAATAATGGAACGGTTACTGATATTTGTCAGGTCAACCAAGTGGAATTCGGTTCCATTTAAACGAATCTTTTCTGTTGTGCTTTTCCAGTTTTCGGACGTCATGGTTTTTCGAGCTATGCCCCAGGATTCCGGGTTAGTCTTACCGAATCCATTTAAACTCAAGACTAAGAAAACTGTTGCCTAGTAGTCGGTCATTTTAACTCCAATTCTGATCGTTTTTGCGTTTTGAACCGTCACTGACCGTTTAACTGAACGGGTCGGAAAATACAGAATAAAATCGTTCTGCTCCTGAGAGAATAAAAAATACTGTCTTATTTTGTGGAATACATCGCTTGACGGTCTAATATTGCATTAGGTTGGTTTCGATCAAAGATCGGATGGTAAGACTTGGTTTGAACGAATTCATCGTTCGTTGCTTCTATGAACTTAAGTATTAGGGGTTTTAACTATGTACTACGCTAGATAGCTATATGCCCTTCGTTCCTTGAAAACCAATCAGGACGGAACGCGGTTAAAACTGTTTCATCTCTTGAGAACAACACACGTTGGCGAAAAGCGTTGTTCTAATTTTCTCGAATAGCATTAAAATTTACTTTGAATGTGCTTTGCAATACCCGAAGTCTGATGACGATGTGCAGTTCTTATGGTTAACATATAACTTCAAACGAGCGAGCGTGTAACTATACGTGTAAGTCATTGTAGTGTCAGAGGATCAAGTGATTTTTAATGCGTGCCAAGAAAGCGGAGTTTATTCGCTACCGTAATTTGTTTCTGAGCAGACAGAACAATGGGTGGGTGAATGTGTGCAAATGTGCCCCGGTTTTGGATACAGCGGAAATACTGACGGCTGTTGTCTCAGATGCCTGTGCCACATTTACCGCATGCAGCCACGTAGCGATCCACAAACACATAAGACTGATAATTACCTCCATTGTCTTCTTCTTCGACCGAGCTGGGTGTGGTCTGTTAACGCACTCGGACAAGTATCTTTAATGTGGTCAGTGTAGTTTTATGGGAGCAGATGAAGGAGCACAACGGATTGTTGAACTGGATAGTCTGCACTTCAGTCACAAATTGTACGCCGATAGGATGTGAGTAGGACATTCGATTGAAAAATGCTGATTTTTCAGTTGATTGTGACTGTGCTTTCGTGGATGATTTCCACCTTACCTTAGTTCACCTTAATTTGTATATTTCATGCAAATTATCCCGCGATGCTGATCAAACAACAGGGTAAATTTCCAAAACTTGAACTGTCCCTAAATAAAAATGAGATAACAATTCCCTGAGTGAGCAGGCGATTACTCCCATTGCGAATGGCAATGGAGTGGTTCCAAAATCGCCTGCACTGCCATTCCAAAACTTCAACAATGTAGAATTGAAACAGAATATTATGAGTTCCGTTAAATTCTGATCGTTTCACATGATTCGGTGGATCGAATATATTGTCGTAAATACGCTTACCAAGGGCTAATTGCTGAAATATATTGAAATGTGATGCGTATACTGCCTGAAGATGAAACTGCTTACTTTTTCGTTAAGCGTATTAACTATTCGATAGAAGAAGCTGAAAATATATGAAAATCGTGTTTCTTCTGTAGGTCATTCGATGCATAGGCGATTCCATGCCCGTTGATCTTAAGTGCTCAAATTTAGCCAACTGATAATTCAACTGTACCAATGACATTCATTTTGGGGAAATTCATTGTTTTATTTTTGAATCGTATTTTGCTTTTAAGTTTTAACCTGCATCAATTTAGAAGATTCTCAAAGCGGTTCAAACTTTCGCGCATGCCTTTATTTTGTCGTTATAATTAGCTGGTGCATGGAGTGCTTTTAGATTATTTAAGTTTTTCAGACTTCATAATTTTTTGAAAAGTAACCTTCTGTAGCAACAATGCAATCTCTAAGCGTGTGTGCATCCCTGACTGTCGATGATACGAATTTATGGAAGGTCAGATTTAATGTCTCCAGTGCTTACTTATGCTGTTTCGATTCTTACGTCATCAACGTCAGTGTGAGAGGTTGGCTTACTTAACTTAGCAGTTATCAATTTATTACAATTTTAGTCCGTTCGGTTCTTTTGTCCCAGTATTTAGCCTCTTCGATACTTGGATAGTTCATCCGATGGAATCGGCCAAACAGTCCTAGCAACACTTGACTGTCATCTGTACGCAGTTTCAAGTTGTTGGTCATCTCTTTATTGAGTTGATGATCGTTTTGTTCCTTATGTTTGCAATCAATTTGAGAGAAGTCTGTACTCTTGCAGAGTGCATCGCGTTTCTTACGCTTTCGTCAGAGCTTTATTCCTCTTCGATCAAATTAGTGTGTTAATGTTTAGATTAATTCAATATTCTCATTAGTCTCATCAACAACAGGCTGAAGGAACGAACACTTTTCTGTTTCATTTTGTATTTAAGATATGGGTGTTCACTGGCCGTCCGACACCAGAACACCCATGAGTTGCTCATGTTGACTTGGTAATTGATCAATCGGAGTGAGCCTGCGCTCTCACATTAGTTGTTCGATTGACACGGCACTCATCGAAGCTCATCGTAAAGCCTAAAAGACAATACAAAAGTACATAGGATCACACCTGTTAAAAGCTTCATTGGTGTTCACTTCGGTACCATCGGACACTTTATCAATAGCCAATCGGTATTGACGATTCTCTACAGATTTTATGTTAGCACGTCAAAGTCATTCGGCTTTAAACGGTTGAGGCAATACACATTTGTATATAATGAGATTTATTTCTTCCGCGTCGAAGTATACTGCTGCACGTTTCAAAACGTTCCTCACCAAAAGGATATCATCCATACCGGGAACTCAAAGATGACCCCACAATTTTGTCAACGGTTGCGCAATACGATTCTGCGTGCTACACAGTCATTTTTCAACTTTTCAGTGGAATAATCAGCACGCTCTTAAATGACTTACCTCTGCCCCAATCCATAGTAGGTATCGTAGAAATGTGTTTGTACACTGACTCTATTTTTTTATCAATCTTCCAGAATGACAACAATTACACTTCATGTACAGACTTCCCTGTCCTAATCAAAATCATCGTATTGTAAGTTCATCTTGACATTGAAAAAATAACTGCCCTCCGACAATAGATATTACCTTCTTGAATTGTTTGTGCTACGTTCTCACTTTCGAGCATTTGCGATGCTTATATTGAAGGTATTATCTCCGTTTAACAAACATCAGTTGTACAAAACTGAACCAATCTATTCAATTTCATGTCGTCTTGTATTCANCTGGGCCGAATTACTTTTTTTCGGTTAGTCTGCTACTCTTCAAGTTTCACTTATTTGTCTGTTCCTACAACCATTTCATTGGTGTCTGATCGACACTCTCCCACCGCAATGAAAACAAAGGACTAGCCAATCCGTGTGCTCTAACCGCTTTTGTTGCGGCTCAATTATTCACTCAAATCTGTTCTGTCTCCGGACTTTATTGAATTCTATCATCGGTGACTTTTTCGTTTTATCGGTGTCTTGAAACTTGAGCAGTCTTTGGAGGGACTTGTGTAATGAACTGCACTTGACGAACCGCGTTCTATGGACTTCAGGCAAAAGTGATACAAATTAGTTTGGCATTAATCATTATAGACCGACCGATCGAAGAGTGAAATTCACGTCCCTCACCGTATATTGTTGTCTGTATGAATGGTCTTCATTAGGACTCATATATTATGATATGATATTACGGTTCTTGAATGTTTATGCGACAAAGGTCTGATAGTTCCATTTTCTGGGGCCTTCATGCGTAGTTCATAAGCACAGTCGTATACGTGTTGCGTTATATTCCGGTTTCGAATCCGGCCAAAGATTACTGAACAGCATTGAGTAATCATAACACTTCACACGCATTAGAGTCCATACTTCGTGGATTTCAATGGTTGGGACGTGCTGCATATGACAATGGATATCGTCCCCAGACGCGTCATGTTTACCAAAGCAATTGTGGTTTGGATTGTGCCACGAGTGGAGGACAAAACATGACGTGATCTGTAGATGGGGAACATCCGACCAATGGATCTGGTCACGTGGTTCATGGTAGACCTCCGGCTTGATTCATGCTTGTTGGCATCGCCTGACATGACTAAGTGTTGAAAACACTAATACTCGTCTATCATTCCATTTCACCTGTTCGCCGATCTTGGCAATTTGTTTGCAAACGTTTCATCACCAGTCGAGGTGACATCATCAGCGCTTGAATCCCTATATAGAAGAATCATTTTCTCGCAGTGGATAGATGCATCGCTTTCACATCTCATCGGTCTTTCACTCAATTGTGCTCGTTTAATCTTAGATTGAGTGATCCGATGAATGACCGCAATACCGAGACCGAGGCTGAAGTACGGATTGCTGAGGTGGCACAAGTTGAACTAAGTTGAAATACTTTTATCGCGAGGGTGACTGAAGTTTCCATGGTTGATAAATATTTAATTTCCTAGAGGTTTGTATTATACGCCGATTACAGTTTGCGGCCCAACCCCCCCCCCCTTTTGTTTCACACCACATTTGATTCACACGGTGTCCTCGCCTTTGTTAAACCGAAGGCGAAAACATTCGCCGTAGCGAGAAAAGCTTGTCTATAGACTGTTTGTTTATCAGTTTGTCATGATATGCAATTTTCACCTGACTATTTGGTGTTAAACATTTTTACATGGCCACATGATTCATTGATAAGCTGGGCGTGACCGGAGGTGGTAAACACGTAGTGCCTGTCCTACTGATTTAAGCTGCTCCCGCAGCTGTCCTTTTTCTCAGGGGAAGTTTCATTTAGATACGTGGGGAGAGAGAGCAGGGCGGGGTGAAGCTATTATGGCGGAGAGATTAGAGGTGCAATCTACACAGATTTTGTGGTGGGTGGGTCCGTGTTTGGTTCGGGTGGTCTGGACCATAGCTGTTCAGGAAGCACGGGTCAAATGGTGAGCGTAGTTTGAAAGCCATCGCGCTCGCGGTGCGCATCTTTCACGGTTTTCGGCTGTCTTACGCTTCAACTGTTGTGCTGAGTGGTATAAGTCATACAGGGTTCATTGTATTACGCAGGATGTAGCATTCTTCGGTTAAGGAAGTGCCCCTCATCCGCATCCATTCACTCGCCATGGGTAAAATCTACCTTTGTTGAACAATGTGGACATAATGTCTGCAATACAAGATTCACCACTCCTTACTGTAGTAAAATATTCTATTTTCTGCTCTGTTAATTGCTGGAGTTTTTCTCGAAAAAAACCCTCGCTCTATGTGACAAGTTGTTGCTTCAATAACTACTTGCAATTTCATTTCTTACATGTAATGTTGCGAATTACAAGCCGAAACTTATATCAGGTCATGGGGAGTAGCCGTTCCCAGAGTTAGCCCTTCTCGCCTGATTACAATCCTCAGCGGGGTTAAGGTCTGGATACCATTCGTTCAACATATTGTTTGACGCATCCTGCCAGCCCGAATGCGACATGTGCATCAGCTGTATCCGGTCATACGCCTGGTGTGAGGCACGAGTCAATCTGTCAGCTGACAGAACGCAATCGGTCAAAATATGTTATGGCAAACAAGTGATCCGAACCAAGTTGGTTAACGAGTATATGGAACTGTTTAGGAACATTTTCGGATCACATTTAGTTTATTTACCGCTTTGGAAGGAATCGCACATACAAAATGTTTTTTTTTCAGCTTGCGCTTATTAGATTCAAGAGCGATTTTGACACGATATGGCTTTTGTTGGATCTGACAATAATCCGCACTGCAAATAGTCAAACATGCATTAGAGAAGCACTAGACTGGAGCTTGTGTCTCCTATGGGTTCATCAGCAGTGCATACACAGCGTCCCCTCAAAGCACTGAATTGCGGCTTTATTATCTTTAAGTCAAATAATTGCGATCATTCATCATACTGCAACACGGTTCGGTTATCGTGCGGGGGGAGATATCGAAAACCTCAAAACAGAGATATCGATTTTGCCACTCTTTTTGTAGTCTAAATTGAAAGCCCAACACCACTTTCAAATGCCGTGTGACGTTTCTTTTTCGCGGACAGCATTGATGAATATGCCTCCAGTATGGTAACAGATTCTACGGAACACGCCTAAAGGAAGCACAAAAATATAGCACATGGACAGCAGTTACGTGTTTATTGTTTCAAACTGTTAGGCAGCAAATTATTCGTGGTCGAAACTGGTAAGATGATCGAACATTGCAATGGACCCAGTGGGCGTAACATTCTTCCTAAAAAGCCAAAACAATTGGGTGTAGGTGATAAACTTCCTCAATGTATTTCTAAAGGGAGATTGGTGTTTTCTAACCTACACAACCCTGGCACTGCAGAAGCATATTTCTTCCAAGGAACAGGTGCGGGGCAAATTTTATTGGTTGGAAGTGATTATCCTTCAGATTCCCCTCTCACACGCAATATTCAGTTCCGAAATTTCTTACACTCGGGAAGTGCTAAACTCCAGGTTTAATCCGGAACTCCGGAACAGGTGTAGGTTACCACTGTGCTAAAAAAGAAACTGGTTGAATATCTCTGAAAACTACAACACCTGAATAAACATGGATTAGTAACCGGATTCAGCCCCTTCGTAGGGATCGTAAAAAGTTAGACTAACGTTCTTCTTCAATACCGAAGCGTATTTGTTTTCCCCAAATCTTTTGGTAGTAAGTAATATGTGATCACGAGACTGGAGTTTAGTTCAATGCTAGCATATAAATTCGAAGGAGGTCAGAAATAAAAGGTCACTCGGGCTAAATATTCAGGGTCTTACCGACTAACGCCAATGAATAGACGAGACATTTTGAGTGGCAGACCAAACGAGTTGTAGGTTAGGCGCAGTGGATGAGTTACTTGCACCCAATGGTCGATGAAGTTCATGTGGGAAGCAGAAAATAATTTTTCTCTCAAGGAGTCTTTGTTGTTATCAAGGGCATAAATGGATCCATCCAACAGCGAATGCGTCAGAACGAATTATGAAACGAAGAATGCAGTAATTCTCAGCGTTTTACGTTTCACTTATAAAAAAGATATCAGTAAATTTGATGACATTTCAATCCACGTCCAGTTCGTGACCTTCCTGGGTTGATGCTGCCCATCCCACCGGTTAAACGGCTCCTAAACTAGCCGCTGCCTTCAACAAGTGTACTCTTTTATCAAACTCATGTAAACTGTTAGCACATGATTAGGAAACATTAAAAAACCCCGTTGTCACTCCATTATTTTTTTACCAAAATCAGAATATATAAAGACACGAATTGTTCATGGAAAATAGTTTTAATCCTCACAGAATTTCTAATTTTTATTTCGAATATTGTTTGTCGATACAGTGATATAAATTGAAACGGTCAGCGGTTCAGCCTGAACCTGATCGACACAGAATACCAACCATAGACTTGTGTTGTTGATTATTTATTTGTGGGCTGTCAGTGGACGAGCGTTAGTGCTCATACAGAACAACCCACCGGCAATGAACAAGCGCGTAAAAGGAACAGTCGATGGCACCATCCCGGAACTGATGTTGATCGATGCACCGTAGTGTTCTGTATTGGACTATCTGATGCCTGTTCGGAGGTCAAGCACACCATTCAAGTCGCAATCGGGTTTTGCGATCTCAAGCTAAATAGTGACAGCTAAGATAAAGGGTCAATGAAACGTTGAGCACATCACTCTGGCAGGATTTACAGTGAAGTAAAACAGACTGGTTCGGAGAGGTGTCTGACAGACTGACTGCAAATCGAATATATGCACTGATCTCACACGGAGCAGTTGCGTTGCAATCGAGACATACCTGTACACACACACACGCACGAATAGGTCACGAATAGCAGAATATGATGGGACAATCACTTAGAGACGTAACACAGCAACGTTGGATTACTGTCTGTAGGTTATATACCTGCCTCCTCCCCCCCCCCACACACAAAATAACTATCACAAAACCAGCCTCAATCAATAGATACGTCAGGTGGACTAGTTATGAATATTTTCACATAATTTCAGCAACATCGTAGACGTAATCCTGCGACATGGAATCCCAAATTTAAAACAAAAGTCAAGAACCATTTTCTTTCAAACTGGCTTCATTTTATCGCGCAAGTACATTTTTTAACTTATCCTGCAGATAACCAAATGCAGACATTTCTCGCTGGTTCATCTGACTTTCCACTGATTTTTTGTCCGCATCCCTTAGTTGTTGTTGTTGTTGAAAGTCGCAAAACCTTCCTCGAACTGTGGAGATTTGGTGGAAGGCTGAATAAGAATGAACTCTATAAAGAATAAAACCTCATATTCATTTTTTTATGTGACATTGGAAACCAGTTACTTGGGGATTAGTTGACCTTCGCAAATGAAATGTTCCAGTGACTGCTTTTAACATAGAAACGATGTTACGCATCGAATTCATCAACCCATCCTCCCGTTAAATAATATTTTTAAGCAGTTCTAACTGACTGAATTTCAAGTTATCTATAGTGGCTTAGATGCAACTTCGTAGACCGGGTTGTTCTGATGTGGATCTCACTTCGTGCAAGTCTGTTTTCTGTCTCCAAATGAGAATGTGTTCATAGCGCGATGAAATGGTGTGATAACCCGGGTTCTTACTAAATTTGCTCGGTGAAACTCATTTTGTTATTCTCAGTAGGAATATAGCGATTCGTGTTATGCTCCTTACCCACGACATTCGTCAAATTGATAACTATCATCAGTCGGAAGGAGTGGACTGAATAGAGCAAACAATGTAGCTATTTTCTGTTATCATTATCGTATATCCAGTCCATTAGTTCCCTGTCTGATTAAGCGCACCTGCGCGCCATTCCACTTCAAAGGGCATGCTTGGATAAAAAGAGACCACGGGAAATAAATAAGTGCATGGAACCTGAGTTGATTCAAATGACCACGCACATCAGAGTGATTTTAGTTAATAACGGATATTTGGACTGATTTCTGATTTTCAAAGCGTTTGTAAAAAGTGAAAACTCAGTTTCGTGTGTTTTTCACTGCTAGGCATGGATTTTCCTTTGTTCAATATCAAACAAAATCTAATTATCAACAATTAAAAAAGTCACTATCGTCTCAATAGTTACTCACAACTAAACAACTGTACAGAAATTAGATGAACAGCACGCATATGTCACGTTTCTAACCCCCAAAGACTGTTTAAACACTTCAATATAAACCCGGCTATCTGGTTCCTAAATATGCTTTTGAAGCATCCAACAATGGCATGTTTCCAAAGTTCACTGCTCTGATAACTGTTTTTAGTTATTATTTTTAACCTTCTGGGAAGCAGATAGACCGAGAAATTGGCAAACCCCTGCACATTTCCCGCACGGATCCATTATTATCATAATTTCTTTGACTTTTCGCGGAGCTGTTGTGCAACCGCATCAAACTTTACATTTATCATTTAAAATGCAAGAATATTTAATCGGCTGGAATACAAATGCCAAAACAAGGTCGTTGTTTATTTATATCCCAACACATTTGGTTGATTAAATTGTATTCTTTGGACTCACGTGATTCACTACGAACTTTTCATTGGTCGTTTCCGCTATTTCGGGATTCTATCTGTAGACCACCCTAATACTTAATCCATTCTTATTCTTATATTTTATTTAACACCTTTTTTCGGGAATCGTTCCAGTGGATGGCGGTGTATATTCAGAATGCCTAAAAATAATGCACTGAAGATTAAGGTTTGTTTTATTCAAACTGCAGGAAATTAAAAAAAAGATTGGCAGAAAAAACCACATCTCGAGCACAAACGTATACATTTATTTTATTCTACAGCAAATATGCCCTTTGTGGGGAATTTTTTCAACAGGGAATATCCAGGCACATAATTAAAATTTCAATGCTAATTCGATCCACTTTTTCTACTTCAGATTAAAGGTATAGTTCACAAATTAGACACAAGAACCATCGTTGATTTCATCAATGGATTCCGCCAAGTAAGGACCAATCTTATTCAACATGCCATCAGAGTTGCTCCATTATTCTCTATGTAACTATACCATTAGATAAATGCAATACACAGACTACTTTCGCGGTTGCCTACAAATCAGTAACGTTGTGCTTATCTGACTTACAGTTACTTCTTAAGGTTTGGCAACAAATTTGTGAAACTGATTTCAACTGAACATCATTTTGTTTTCCTCTGCACAGGCAATCCGTAGTTTATCCACTGAACTATGCACTTGGGAAGCATTAGGCCGGAGGTTTGGTTATATTGAGACCCAAAAGCGGTGCACATACACCGAAAGCCTGAGCCTTTTACTTCCGGACCAGAGTGGAATACTATTAACCATTCACGAACATTCAAATGTTCCCATCACTAACATTCAGTAAATTAATTTGACCCGACATCAAAAGAGAGATAAGTGAATATCTGTTAAAGCAAACCGAAGGTCTCCCAGAGCGTTAGATCCCTCAAGCGGAATCGTGCAAGCGTACCTTAAATGAAGCTTTGTGAATATGAACTATTCAGTCCGATTCGATTACCATAATTATTATTTCAGGTAATATTTTTTACATGGAACTAGTGGAGTATTCGAATCAGTTTAGTAAAGCATTTCTCCTTGGAGCAAACCAAGCGAGAACTGAAAAGCTATTTCGATTTGATTGGGTTTCATCAGAAGTATGATTTCATCGAACCAACTGGGGATTCAACCGAGAGCATCACAGATCGAACACGAGGACACAGCAAACCCACCTACCAGGTAGCTGATCGGACTGTTCATTTAAAATTTTATGCGATATACCTAAACCACCTTTGCCAAGTTTTTGCGGTCGATGTATTATTTTGTCAAGGGATTTAAACTACCGATGAACCTCAGTCAAGTAGAAGCAGCTATACAGCGCTTCCAAGCTTTCCAGTTCATCTTTCACTTGGTCCATACACGGTGAAATCCCCTATATAAAATATATATTTTTTGTTATTATATTGGTACAAATACCGTAAGGGAAAACATGATTTCACACATTAAACCGCCGAGGTTTACATCGGCTTAAACTAATGCAGGAGGATAGAAGCAACATTGATATTACCACTTGTTTTTTAACAAACCTTATTCTTAAATGTAAGGAAAACTCATCAATTTTTACATCTGTGGTCGGTAGATGTGCAAACGGACAAACAACTGCATCATTTTGTCTACACTGAACAGATCTGTGACGTATGCGTTGTGACGGTGAAAGACGGTCGAATAGTGCTTGCCAGCATATAACAATCCTGTTGCAATGAATTCTGACTTGACCACCGTATTAGGACACTTTAAGCAGATGGGATTCAAACTGACTCGTCAATGTAAACGTAGTTTGCAAGACAAGCTTTTTTTAAACGAGACCGGTTTGTCCGAAGTGAACTACACTTCAGCTGCATGGTATTGTTTCTGTTTCACAGAGATTGACAATCTCGTCATGAGACAACCATTCACACGAAAAACCTCTAAGAATTGTTTATGATAATTCTAATGAAATTCTATAGTATAATATTTGATAAAATGGTTTGATTTTACATAGACCAGACACCCAATATGGTTCGCTGCATTTGGGCGACAGTTGCACTACTTATTGGTTTATATATTCCCCACATGATGATTACAGTTCAGGTGTGATAGAAATTATGTGCCTTCAAACATTGACCGTTCAAATTAATATAACCACTCATCTAAAGTGTCAGCGATCAAAAATCAAAGATTTATCCTTGGAATAACTCACAACCTCATGCTTTTCACGTCTCATTGGTTCATGTGGTGGTTAAAAACAATGGTAAATACATTTCCTTGTGTAAAATGTCACGTGATGCGTGCTTCTTCCACTGCTGCACGCAACTTCAATTATGTTGGAATGAAAGGTGTGCCAATGTTTCATCGAGTCTCACTTTGTAAGATTCATCTCTTGGAGCACAGACGACGTAGGATGGCAGAGAGTTCCAAATCGAACACACTCTGATTGCAAATGACTGTCACCGGCATTCCAAGCGGCATTGTCAGCCCACCTGTTTGAGTGGATGTCCCCTAAGATGAACGTTGGGTTATCATTTCAGAAACGGATGGCTTGGATTTAGCATTATTTGTTATAACATAATCTCATATCCTCTGATGCGTCGGTAGTGATTGGAATATAACCGCAGTGACTTCAATCTCTCTGCGTAAGAACACCGATTCAATCCCCTTACCAATTTGGTGGCCATCGTTTGTGGACGTTCCAGCATTTTGTACGCACGTTTTAGCNATGGATTCCATGCCTGAATAGCGTACTTCGTGAGTGGGCAAATGTATGCTGATAGTAGAAGGGAGAAAAGTACTGACACAAACCGGTCAAAGACCCGCCTAAGTAAACTGACATTCTGTAGAGCTGCGTTGGACACCTTGATACATTTGAGTGAACAGGGTAAGTTTTCTTGAATGATGATGCCCAGGTCTTACTCACTTGCGGCGTGAGGCGGTTGTTCATTTCCGAGGAAATACGAAAATCGCCCCCTGTGTCGTAGAGATAGAACCTTACACTTTGGCACATTGAACTTAATATCGTTCATAGCGGACCACAGGTGAGCTGCTTTAAGCGTTTCCTGGTCGTTTACAGTGTGGCAAATGGTTTCGGTTCAAAGCTGTTCGTTTGGAGGGCTATTTCCATTACGTTGCGCACTGCCGAAGATACCCTACAGGAAAGTATCCTGTTAGTCAACGTTATATTATCTTAAAAGTCGAATTCCCGAATCATCCAAAGGGAACTTATTATGTTCTTTTCTTTCGCACAGTAAACTAGCTGTTTGATTGGCCTGTGCCTTTTTCTTAAAATGGTGTATCCCGTGATAAAATCAATGAATGAGGGGGTATTCGCCAGTGACACATTAGTGAGATTAATGAACAACACCTGGAAAACAGTTCTGGACTAAGCCAGACGAACGAGAAATTAAGAGTTGAATAAGGATATTTATATATTTAATAATGAAAACCTGCATCAAACCCACAGATATCGATGGTTTTCTTGACATGAAACTTAGTCATTTTTGATGACTGGTTATCAATGAAAAGTGTGAACACATAAACGTTTATTTTAAACGCTTTTGTAAAAGTTATTCCATCTCAATAAAAATAACCACAAAGAATATGTCACTTTTGAACTGGTCGAATTTAATGGAATATGGTACATCACAAATGAACACAACAGTTGCATCTTGTTTTGACTCTTTTAAGCTTAATATCAGCTAACAAGATACATATTGCAGTTGATAATTCTCAAAACTCATTCTATCTCTAAATGTTAATGAAGCTGTCGGACGAATTACATTCGAAATGATTCACTGGTTGAAACTATTATTTCGAAATTCCTCCTGTAACGCATTCCCATACGTTCGCGAGAGCATGTGACATCCGGTAAAAGCCACGGGGTAGATCGATACGCACAACAAAAGGAAAATAGCACTAGCAGCAGAACACCAGGTTTCGAAATCTATGCTGTTATTCATAACGAAAGATAA
>UZAN01039849.1:34771-48735 GCA_900618425.1 Echinostoma caproni | reverse complement strand
GTTTCACTTGTGAAAAGAAGCAAATATCCGTCTCGCCTACCGAGTTGCAGGGGTAGTAAATACTGAGCGCCTTAATGTTGGTCTCCTGCACACCCCACTCTGGATATCGCGGAAGTTCTTGAACTGATAAGGGAGGTTTTTAATAACTGTCACTCTCAAAATGCATTCATGGAAGTCATATGTTTCACAGATGAAAGTCACTATATCATTTCATTCGAGGCTAGTAGTAGAAAACGATTAAACATCATTAAATGTTATTTTTTCACATTTAAGCAGTTTCTGATGGGGTCAAGACCAATGTCGAATTCATTAAATTNNNAAGCCAGTCGTCCCCATAGTGGTCGTTGGTGATTAGGTTGTGGCATGAAACTGGAGAATTCTGCTGGATAGTCAACTGGGTGGACTCTATGCAAAAGCGATTACCTCCAGTGCTTTGTTATTTTACAGCTAATGCACTAGCAACCCTCATAAAAATCGAAAGATCGTACATTTAACAGAAGCAAATACAAGGGTGGACATTGTTACGAATATGTTACGTNNNNCGTGACTGAGGCTAGAAAAGTTAAGCGCTAGTATAAAAGTCACTGTGTTGAATGAGTTTGGTAAATACCTGTATATTTGGTGCACGGTGCTTCTAGGAAACTGAATATTAGCCGTCAAATGTGCATTGTGTTCAGCATGAAGAATGGTCTAAATATTTTTAATTTGTGTGCACCTTGGAATGAGAAAGTTAGAAATCTTTAACCGAAGGCTTTATATTTTGTTTCGAAAACAAAAATACAATTTTGCAAACCGTGTTTACATAAGACCCCTCCTTCTTCCCTCAGTTCTGTGTGTCCCGCACCAGGAATTTTACACACGTTTCACATATTTCACATGAGGAAAAACAAGACTTTCTTACCGAATTTCTGCCCGTTGGGAAGTATTGTACGTGAACATATGAAAGCAATGGACTGTATAATGCACGGCAGTTAAATACAAACTGGGCATAACGTGTTGGATTCTCGTTATTCCCTTACTATTATCCTTCCTTTTGGGTGCAGATGACTTAGGCCCGTTATAAGACAGTCTGTGTTACCTAAGTGGTTTTCTTGCTTAAAGAATTGCACGAAAACACCTGTAAATATTATTGATGACTAATCTTTTTTCGAGTTAGGGCATATATAGCCCTATACACTATGTAAAGCGTTTGCAAACTTGTACATAAAATGAAACTATTTTTGGAACCACCAATCTGTCAAATACAAGAGGATTTTTCTCCAGAGCTCAAATTGTAAACAGAAGGAACAATGAAGATCATAGAGTCTAACTGTAGATTAACGGGACAAGCTTGATGTTTTTATTTGTCAAAACAACTGCGGGACGACAACTGCACACCGCAGTGAATGAAAACAAGATAAAATCATTTGTTCAAAGGTACAAATTGCAGTGACGCAATTTGATTTAAACGTATTAGTTTATTCACTTTATTCAGATTGGTCAACCATTGGTAAAGAACAATGTTGCACTAGTTGGTAACAATCAATTCTGTCTGGTAAACGAACCCATATGTTTCGATCTGTTACCGTCTGCTCCAATACACAGAAGAAGAGTGACCTTTACAATCACGCGTGCGCGCGGAGGAGAGGAGAGATGATTTATGACCATAATAAATGAGCTGTCGCAAAGTTGATTAAAAGTAGTGATTGTGATGTGTTGATTACTTCCTCTTTCGAACGCATTTTTTTTCCTTTTGTGTTCCAATTTCGTAGATCTACTATCTCGGAAATTCAGGTAAATATTCTATCCGCAAAATGTAATTCTCTAAAATAGGGAAAACGTTCCAATGGCTTGATCATATTACTAAAATAAAATCGCACATCTTGATGACTGAACGGGTACAGTATTTCCACATTTTACATCAATTAGAATATTTCCTTTGATAAAAGGTAACTTGGTCTTGTGTACTTGTTAACCCTATCGGTTCCGTTTAACTACACTGTTAACAGCAATATGTTCTTCAGTTTAACTTTCAAATGAACGCAATCATTCACGTTCAATGTACCTAAATTCATTAGGATAGTCAAGACAGTGAGGTCCTGGCTTTGTGCCCCGCCATCATTACCTACCCTTCTCTATTTCCCCTGGTAACCGGTAACTCGTATGGCTACCCCCGTGATGTTGCCTGTACACTTGTAGGCCCATTAAACGAACAAGGAAGCACAAATATTCAAATCAATCAAGCATGAATCTGCTCATCCAAAAATATTGACATGTGAGCTAAATAATTTTATGAACTAATGTGTGGATGTAGCAGATCTTGAGGTCGCTAGTTTATTTCATATAAACTTCGTAAACGCTCTTCCGATAACGTCTTTCAACTAAAAAGTACGATGTGATGCAGGTTAGTGAATGTGGTTCAGAATGAATCAGGATACTTCTCTAAATAAAAAAGGACAAAACGTTTCCTCCTCGCATCTGGCAGACCATTAGTCATCAGATATAATACCCTCTGGTTGACTATTTTACACCTAACACCACGTGTATTCACTTTTTATTGTTAAAAAATAAAGATATACTCCTGTTCACCGTTTCAGGATCGCAATACATTGAATAGGATATTAGAATAATTAACTACCGTCGAGTTCGAATTTGGAGCTTGTGGAGATAAATAAAATGATTGCTTTATTAAGGAATAGTATGACAGCAACCAGTTCTACTTTGGTGTGTTTGTGCGGGGAGGGGGTAGGTTGAAATTGTTTACCCTTGTTTGATGCCCTTGGTAGCAGTCTAACGATATATGGACAGAATTGCAATGAACTAAATATATTCCGATCCCTGGGAAAATGTCAAGCCGACAAGTATACGGGTGTAAATAGAACGATATAAAGCCCAATGTGTATTTGTGTGATAAGCTATATTAGACGACGTTGACAGTGATTTTCCTAAACTAAGATAACCTATTAAAATGAATGTATCTGATTCTCAGTTTGGAGTTCCCTCGGAACGGTGAACGCTTCATTGAAGGCACGGAAACTAGTTAACCGTTTGTGTTAGAATATTTTATTATGCAACAAAAGATGATCACGTCGAGGGACCAAGTTGACGAATTTGGTGGCCGTGATGCCAGTAGAGTACAATGTAAAATGATTTATTTCTTGCTTTTAATCAGTTTATCGTTATTTTATTTTATTTTATAGTTTTGATTCCTTTTACTGAATATACAATAATGCAATTTTCAAGATAGGAGAAGCGGTCAATCAAATGGCGGCCATGCAACACATGATGAGAAACTATGACCGTCGTAGTGGGATTCAAACACGTCCTCCGGGGTGATAATTTGGAGATCTTTACCACCGGGTCATCATCGCCTAACTTGTAACTTGTAACACACCATAGAATGGGTATTTGTGTTACTCAGCTTACTGCTGCAGTCCAATTTGCCTTTAGCTTACAATATTATTCAGTATCACTTTTTACAAGCATTACCCATGCACCGTCGTTCAAATTCTTGCTAGAGTCTGTGAATCTCCACTAGTATTTGATGCTTGGATGTCTTTCCGGGATCGTAAGTAACAGGTGTTGAAGAAGTATTGCTTATTTTGGATATTTTCTGGCGATAATCTGAATGAAACATTAGATTTATCTGGTGATTATGATAACAGAACAATGGAAACCTTACTTTATCCTAGATAAATTCTTCTCAGAACCAAATCTTCCTTATCTAAATTTAGAGAATTAGGGTTACGTTGGATAAAGTAGAAAAATCATGGCTACAATAAGTGATTAAAAAATGGAAAACTGTCTAATTCCACACTGACGCTCGGATTAAATTGGACTAAGTGAGTTGTGATCACCGTCAATAGTTTTTTCTCCTTGTAACGTCCAACGGAGTTCTCTAATGCGACGAACTAAAGGTCGCGTTATTTATCCTATGTAACTCCTCCCGCGCGAGGAAGTAAATTCGTATAGATAGTGAGGAGTAAGACACCACGCACTCAGTTTTAGGTATTTCAGACCCAACCAAAAACCTGAGTCTCGGTGTTTACCATTCTATGGTTTCAAGTCCTCCTGGAGCGTTATTTGTCGTGGTGCGATCAAAAGGTAGATTAGCTAATTTTTTATCATTTGCGACTTGTCCTCGGAATCAGTAATTCCATTGGGGCTTCTCGCAAACAGATGAAAAAAGCTATGACCTTATTTGTAAGAAACCTACTGCTATTCAGATTTGTGTTAACGTAACAAATTTTCTCTTATATTTGTATATGTAACATCAGTGTTTAAAGTAGGGGAGCCAAAATAACCATGGGTTTCCATTTCGCCTGTTTGCCTGTGAAGTGGCCACTTCACAAGCACGGACGATGTCACCTCGGCTGGTGATGAAACGTTTGCAAACAAATTGTCAAGCTCGGCGAACATGCAAAATGGAATTCAGTTCACCCGAACTACGATAACCAATTTTCCACATTTTGTCAACCTTGGGTTTACCGCAAAATTTAAAACAGATAGGGAAGAAACGCATAAAGAGTCATCTTTGGGAATAACCAATTTTGTGTTTGTTACCGCACACCGTTTTCACTCCTTTTGTTTCATTTTGAGAATGACATGCAGAAAAGGATGCACTCATGCCACTGACTTCGGTTTGATGCCACATCCCTCAGCGTCCTCAGCCAAAGACAATCTGAATCTTTGGGGCCCTACTCAGGGAGACGGGAAGCGCCGGTGATAGCCAGATCCGAGCACAATCTCTTTACCTCGTTGCACCACGTCATATCCAGACCAACTTGCTGTTTCCTCCAGGCCGGGCCGATTTCTGCAAATAGTGATGGGAATGGCAGACGTTGCCCACACATTCGTAGAACGTGCTCCAGTCACTTGGGATGACAGTGAAATTGTTTCGATCAGTGGAGGACTGTATGTTTCTAACACACGTCGTCTAACCTGCTCATTGGTCACGCGATGCTCCCACCATAAGCGGGGGATTTTCTTCTCATACTCGACTATCTTATTTGTCATTCATAACAAGAATATAATTTTTGAATAACTATGTAACTAGGTTCATGGTAGACACATTGTGTTTGTGAGCACAATAAAATGTTACTCTCAATAATTTCTCAAAATTGGACTTTACGCAGACCACGCACAGAATGTGCACAAGAGAACAGCTACAAAATGAAGAAATGTGCATCAATCATTAGAGGAATAAATATGTAAAAACCATACAGGAGGGCAGCACATACTGCCATGTAATACATGCGTTCTTCGAGATTTCTTACATTCACGGGTGACCATCTGAGCGATGCAATACATAACTGTGCTTCCTATAGGCACAGATGCATGTCCAGTGCTGTGTAGTGTTCATCTTCGAGGTTTGTCGAGTGGCCCCAAACATTCAGATTGTCACTAGTTCGTGACTCTAAGGAAAATAGCGTTAAAGTGAAACAAGTTGCATGTATGCAATTCTTATCTGAAAACCCGAGAAAAATAAAATGCAAAATCCTGTACAATAAAACAAAATAGGTTTGCTATCTCACATACCCAGTTTTTGATATAGTTCATTTAAAGAATCGGCTGTGACTTGCCAGGGTGACAAGGGCTTGCGGATGAATGTTATCTAAAACCGGGGATGAGTTCTTTTTCAAAGCCAGGAGCTTTGCCTTCATCCTTTCGGGAGAAAAGTTAATGTTTGTCAGTAATGGGTAAGGAATTTGTTCAAGGGAACAGGGAAGTACGAACCCAGTGTTACTAGGGTCATTGATCACTTGAGAGTACTGTGGTCTAAGCATTTCTACAGCGTCCTTGGTTGTCCCTGAAACACGTCCTGCTGAGTTCAGTATCGGAACGCCATGTTTGGCTTTCCGGGAAACGTTTACATGTTTATATAGTAGCTTACGGTTTGCGATAAACTTCCTTGCCAGCATATCATGATAATTGTGCCTGTCTTTCCGCACTAAATTTGTACAATGGTTCCGAATGAGCCTGTAAGCTTCCCAAGTGCTGGGGCATGGACAGCATTTGAACTCCCACCAGTGAAAGTCCCTTTGCATTATCCATTTCCTAGTTCGACTGCAAATTGCTGATTTTTGAACAGTCGGTTGGCATAGACGCTTGACGGTTGTAGCAGCAGCCACCAA
Source organism: Echinostoma caproni (assembly GCA_900618425.1). Classification (NCBI taxonomy): domain Eukaryota; kingdom Metazoa; phylum Platyhelminthes; class Trematoda; order Plagiorchiida; family Echinostomatidae; genus Echinostoma; species Echinostoma caproni. Next base: position 42,622 of record UZAN01039849.1, on the reverse strand, counting down.
TGTTGTGATGCTGTTAGTAGATTTNCCAGGACTCCAGGGGATTGCAGCCTATATCAGGGGAGATCCACTGGATCTCAAGAGCCAGGTTGTTTAGTCCTGCATAATCATTTGTGCTGCGAAAGCGATCCAAAGAAGCTGTTATTACTGATGCATAACAAACGTATTCGTACAATAATACAGCGTGATCACTGCGCCCCAACGGAGTTGCGATTGCAATTGATTCTACCATCAATTCTTCATTTGTTAGTACTAGATCCAAAGTTGACGAAATTTGGTTGGTTCCAAACCTGGTGGGTTTCCTTCACATGAGTGTACAACGGATGTGACTGGATGAACTGCTTCGACTGTCGTTCAAATGGCGTACACGATGTAGTCACGTTGCTCAGGGTTGTACAGTTGAAGTCACTCATAACAAGAACGTGAGTGAAATTCAATGATAGGAAGTAAGACATCGTTTGCAACAGTCTCATTTGATCAATCTGTTGGCAAAGGGGGGCGATAAACTACAGCAATCAGCCTGATATCATGTAATGTTAGCTTCAATTTACACCATAACGTATCTGAAGCAGCAAATGGGCACTCAATTTGCTCGCATTGCAAGCTATTATGATAGTAGAGCCACATACCCCCACCTGGCGTTGGAAGATCACGCCTCAATAGTTCCATGCCCGGAAACCGCAACTCGGAGTCTAAAATGTCAGTCGTCAACCAGGTTTCGGTTACGCCAATGAGACCTCATCGACCGGTCCGACAACGTAGTTCCACTTCTGGAAACTTACTGAAAAAGCCCTGAGCATTGGTATAGAAACAGTTCAGTCGTTGTCGGTGCGGAAATTCCTTGGAGTTTAGGGACGTAATTTGGCCCACCTCATCGTCGGCCGTCAGACGTTTTTCGCCGTAGGTGATTGTTGGGTTAGGTCTGATGGGGTCGGAGTGGAGCATTAAGTTTACAGTGTTTCACGAGCAATGTTATTGACATTTTCAACCGGTGGACAATTTTTCGGTTCTGAATTCAGCAGCGGTCTTACGCGTAGTTCTTTGGGCCCTCTGGTTCTGTGTTCATACCATGACCGAAGAACTGTGTTTACCATTTCTGGTATCCCAAGGGATACCTCAGTATTTTCGGGCGACAGTTGGGAGAACACGGAAGGCGTTTAATGGCCGTGGTAAAGACATTGCGGCAGTCTAAGAATTATTGAATGAAGCGCCCTTCGCAAAAATCATTTTTTTCGACAATTGGATTTGTCGGCTTCGAGGAGCTGTGGCACTTCGTGTATGAGAATCGCACACGAGTTTTCTGCACCGCGTGCATTGTTAGGATCGTTCCGTCGATGTACACGCTCAGTTCAAGGTCTGTCCGGTAAAATTCGGTTATTGCTGGACCCATCTGCAATGAAGGGTGTATTATACCCGCCCTGAGCATAACGTCGAACTCTCGTTTGGTCAAAGGCAACTTATCCGGAACTAAACGACGTGCGCGGCAATGTACGGGTGGACCGCGTGTGACGATGGTATGGGTCACCGGTGCGGTGACCGGTGGCAAAATTGCAGAAACATCTAACAAGCGTTGTAACCCAAAGTGTACACCGTTGTTTAAGACGGGGATTATTGACACAGCGACAGTGGCTAATCCATTGGCAGAGTTGATGCTGTCGAGAAGAAGGCGTTCGCTTGTGTCGACAGTGAGGCCGTGATGTGCTAGGAAATCCATTTCAAAAATAGGAACAGGAACTTCAGCAATCAAGAATGATCACTCAGCTGCTTCGGAAAGGTTAAAGTCTACAGTAAGGTTCCTAGTACAAAATGTACGTATAGCCGAACCGTTTGCTGCGGTCAAGGTGAGTGCTAGAGCTGGGAGCCGAGCTTCAGTGGAGGAAAGAGTAGTGATGCTCAATTCCGCACCGGTGTCTACGAGGAAATACACATCACTAATGGGGCCCCTAACGTGGAAAAAGCGGCTCCTAGTTCGTGTGCCAACGGATGACGCCGTAATCAGTCGTCGGCTTAGTCTTTTACCGAAAGGGGTTGACCCTTGCACGAGCATGGGTGGATGCATTTGGCAACAACATTACCGAAACGTGCGTGATACCAACAGTACTTTTGACTATTGCTGTTTGACTTAGGTATCCGGTGATTGCTCCATTACTGTTTTCCACTGAAGCCTGCGCTCCTGGACCTTCTATCTAGGCTCAAATCGTTCAGTTTCAAAATAAATGCCTGGAAGGGGCCGTTGGCAGACGTAGCTGGAGAAATAAACGGGCGCAACCCCGGTGACCGTCGGTTGACGGTACTGCATGGCATGATCTGCCAGAACCGTTAAACGCTCTATGGGCATGTCTCGCGCTGGCCCAAGAAAAAACTGAAAGTCCTGTGGCAACTTCTGCAACTACAGTACGCTTACGAATGCATCATCGTGTGAGACGTTGTCCATGTCGTTTAACTTAAGCCTCCAAGCTGTGAAGGTTTACGGTCACCCAAAGGCATGTCCTGAAGAATGCATCGAATACGCTCTTTATTAGAGCCTCTTAGTATAGCCTCTCGTAAGGCTTTGTAAGGCCTATCTTTAGGGTTTTTTAAGCTACGTCAAAACTTCGGCTAACCGGTGTTCTGGCATCAAAGAGACATGGTGGAACTTTGTCTTTGAAGATTTAACGCTCTCAGTTGCACACTTGGATGATAGGACGGCGAACCACGCCCTAGAGTTAGATGCCCAAAAGGGTAGAGTTTGGAAAGTGGCGGCCACCACGGGAGAAGGCTTGTCGGATAAATCTAATAAATCGACAAGGGGAAGGCAATGAATAATCGTATAGACAATATACAATCCGAAATGACTCTCTCCAGAAAATGTAGAGTTTACACAACTATAATGGTAAAGTGAGAACACCAAAAGAAATCGCTCAAATTTTCTAAAGGAATAGAAAACGGTTCACCAATTCCAAAAATATGGAACGAACTCGCCAAAACTGATGATTTCCAAAAAGAAAAGAGGCATTTGTATGCGGGCTCACCAAATTTTCAATTAGGTGGTTGCTGATGCTCGTCAGAACGTGTCATTATTATTTGCTCACGTTCGTTCTGGATATCCGTCCCAAGACAAAACAGAACCAAGGTTTTGGATTGCAGCAACGTTATATTTTGAAACTTCCGAAATGTTGGAGGTGAGACTATCTAGCTTAGACTGGTGTTTTAGCAACGGAAGCGGAAATCTGAAAGTAGATCTGATCAGTGCGAAGGAAGTGTGTGATGCAGAGCTCAACGTGAGGAATTGTGCCGGTGGGGTCTTTTCGAGCACATTAAAAGCATGATAATAGTTGAAACAAAACTTAATCCTGGAAGTGTCCAAGGTACTGTATCTAAAGAAGAAAGGTTCCCTGGAAGATCACAATCGACAAATAATGGCGATAAGTGCTACATCTGGACGGTAGACTTGATTGTGCCCGGTGAACAAGGGTCCTTAAGCAAGGAGGAAAAGCATGACGGTAGCCTTGCATTTGTCACCATTCTGCCTAATCGAGGAGTTCAGTTGCTAATTGATATATGAATCTTGATGGTTCTGATACGTATGCCGTGGTTATGTAACCATGTCCTGACAGTTCTTAACTACACAGGGCTGGTTGAAACTAAATCTGTCCTGCTGCTAGTCCCCAGTGTAGGGTGAAGGTACTCCTGGTCCGTGATTTGATGATCACGTCCAGCTTGAATGGATCTACCAGTAAATGTAGAGAAAAGCAAGAGGCAAGAAAAAAACTGTCGTTGCGAAACTGTCGCTTGTAGAACTGCTATAACTTCATAATATTTAAAGGTGTTTTATGTGCGAATACCCGATGTTTGCAAGAGAAGTCAAATACAACAAAAGTGTATTCAAAATTTCCGAAATTTCAGATGGAAGTCACAAACATGCATTTCCACAATGTATCCAAGAACGGTTCACTGCAGGTGCACACGAGCATACTTCAGTTCAAATTGTTTCCATGGTTAGATTGCGGACAGAATAATTGAGGGGTAGAGTATTTTCACATATCCGCCTTGAGCCACAGGAACAAATGAATTGGTAAATGCAACGTGCGATCATCTCCAAAGGCATCCAATGTTTAATTTCTAGTTTTATCAACTAGTTCAGAAGATAGGGCTTAACATCATGGCATCTTGTTCACACACAACTTCAAAATTTAGGCCTCTATTTATCGTCCCAACCATAGATTCATCTTTTACGATGTTTTTCACTATTTAAAAGAATCCAAATTTTACTTTTGATGCTTTTTCTGTGGTTCATTTACAGGAATTAACCAAAGTTTATTAAAGAAGATCAGTGAAACCACAACCCAGAGATATTTCTCCGGAACCCTGTCACCAATGACCGTTTCCCCGTCACGATGTCCCTACATTGTTTGGGATGAGTCTTAGCTTATAACTCATACATATTAAAAACCGTTTTCATTAAAAGAAAACGAAAGCAACGTGTCAAACCCGAACAACGTTCGGAGTGTATCAAAAAAACGATGCGCCATGTGATTTGTTTTATACAGTTTTTTCAGAAAAAGCTGTTCCCGACTCATTCGATTGTAAAAATCGCCTTGATAAAGGTTACCCGCGGTAACCGAAACGTCGGCTTATTTCACCTGTACCGACATCGCTGTGTTTTCCCAAAAATTACAATTTGTACAAAACGAAAGCAAAGTGATTATTATATTCAGATTTTGTTACTTATGTGCTTAGATAAAATAACCACATTTTTCTTTATTTGAAATCGTTAAATCAACTGGTTATTCCGCACCAATTCAATCTTGGGAAAATAGATTGTTTTGCATTTGTGCTGAAAGCAGCAAGAATTCGTGAGCTGTTGAATCTAATCTTCCCCTCGTTTGGACTCGATGAGAACTTTTTGCTTCTCTGATTATGATTTTCTTCACGTTTCATTACGCATCTTGCTCACTGAAACCCTGAATCCCAATCGCATTGTTGTTCCCGAATTCCGACAGCGATTGTAACTGTTCGCTACTTTTCGAATCCGGTTGTTACCATTTCTAGAATCAATAAAATTCACCTGAACGGTATCGAGTGCATTTGATCAGTTTATTCATTATTTGTTCACGTATTGGCTTTTTCAGGTGAAACTAAGAATCCTCAGAAAGAAAACTCAAAAGAGCACTAAATTTGTCAAACCTTAAAGACTGTGACATTTACTGTTCAGTCTTTAACGATCTGACAAAGTCTTGAAAATAGATAACGCAAATGGCCTGAATTCCTTTTAGCCTATTTGTATGCTCGCAAAACGTTCCAGCACCGCACTCAGGATGTCAACTAGGTTGGTGGTGGAACTTTGAAAATGGGCTGTGAAGTGGTTGTATTTTGCTCTTTGAGTTTCATACAGCCACATCATTTCCACAGCTCTACGAGTTATTTGAAGGTTGGATGTTTTCTAATCACAAATCGTTACTTAAACAGAATATCTTCGTTTAATTGCACTTATTGCTTCAAAGGATTTCATATTTGCAGTTTGCTGCGCAACCTGTGTTTTACGAAACACTGCATTCCGGACTGCTGAAGAGTGCCTTCTATCAAACCAGTACCCAAAAAGGATCCTCCAAATTTCGCCCGATTGCTTGCACTTCTGTGTGTTTGAAAGTCATGAAGAAGATTTTACTACAAAAGATGCTACCCAGCTGAATGCACCTGATCCCAATCAATTTGCCTTCCGCAGTTCCAGGTCAACCAATGATGCGTTGGCATCCCTCATTCATTATATCTCTTCCTCCTTGGACAGGAAATGTAAAGCTGTTCGGGTATGTTTCTTTGAGTACAGTGATGCCTTCAATTGTGTTGATAGGTCCAAACTTCTTCACACACTTTCTGAGAAAGGCATTCAGCCGGAGCTTACCAATCTGTTAAGTAATTATTTCACCCATCGATCACAGTTTACCAAATATAAGGGTCATAACTCTTCACGTTTACCCTCCACTCAAGAAGTTCTTCAAGGCGCTATTCTCTCTCCCTTCTTGTTCACAACTTATATTTCTTCAATGCCTGCTTTTGATGATTGTCTGCTCAATAAGTAGCCAGATGATGTTGTGCATGGCATGACGCTTTCGAACTCCTCCGTGTACCCCAAACGTATGCAGAATATTTCACTGCTCACCGACTGGTCTTCACAGCACAATCTTAGAATGAATCTTTCCAAGTGTAATAATGTTTTATTTTCGTTACTAAACGGTGATCAATATATTGACGTGATGAACTCTTGTCAGCATGTCATTATCAATGGTGAAGAAGTTTCCAGAGCATGCTCCGTCAAATATCTTTCGGTTACCATTTCCCGCAATCTTTCTTGGTCTCCTCATGTCGTCGAAACATTTCACAATGTCAGTCACCATTTCCCGCAATCTTTCTTGGTCTCCTCATGTCGTCGAAACATTTCACAAAGTCAGAAAACTCAACCTTTACATTATTCGTTTGAAGATGTTATCTACCAAAAACTCACTTAATAAAGCATTTTTTTCTCTTTGTATCCTTCCCCACTGGCTTTATGCATCCCCTGTTATTTTTCCGGGTCCTTTAATCAAAGTCTTCAAACTCATACGCACATCCATCAAACACGTATGCCGATATAGCGGCATATCCCTTGAGTATGTTGTTCAGTTTATTATTTCACAGCACCTTAGGGCATGCCAGAAAATTTCTACCAGAATACTACTTGACCTATCTCACCCACTGTACCCCCATCTTAGTCAAAGTATCTCCACATCTAGCGCTCGTTCCATGTATAAACATATAACAGCACGCACCACTATATACAAGTCTTCTATAATACTGTACCTGGCACGGTTTCTTACCAGCGCTGATCTTGTCATTAGGACTCTTAGACAAAATCTTTGCTAAATTGGCTTTTTGTACGTGTAACTTATCATCATACGTTTTGTTACCATGTAATTTCNTGTAATTTCCAAAGAAGAGTGATTGTGTAGTAGCTGAATGTTCATCCCCTATAGGGATAATTAAAGCCGCTTCTTGACTTGAACATCCCGCAAAAATGTTTACTACAATTCAAGCGTCCCGTTATTGATCCATATCCTGGAGCATGACTGAATTTTTTTCGTTTAGCTTCAATGTGAAGTCAAACCAACAACGAAAGTGCAGAGGTATTATTATTCACTAACATTTTTGGGAATTACCGGGATTGAACCTTCTCCTGTGAAACTGCTGCTGTTTTCTGTACTGATTTGAGCAACGAATACTCTGTCTGGTCATTTCAAGCCTCAATCGATCGATGATCATGTGACTTTGTGCGTAAAAACGATCATCCGCACAAATCATTAGTTGTCAGTCGTGAGCTCAGCTAATCGACGCTTCTATTGACCAACCAGCTGCATAGATCAAATGAATTGGCCCTCATAAGTTCAGTAAATTGAAAATTGCCAAACCTATCTGGAGGAGATTTCTAACCAACTATCATTTTGTAGGGTATCTTGCCATACCTTCTGCCACTAGTTGATGAGACATCAATAAAATTCTACAGAAACCGTGCCGGAAAGCACTGATTATTCTGCACGATTCTAATTATGCCACTTTGAACGTTGGACGATGTCAATGTGACAAAGTGAGATAGCTGTTTGTGGAGCGCTGGATGTATATGGCAAATTGTCATTCACGTGCTTTCTCAGCTGACTGCATCGATCCTCACACAACACCATGAATATGTTCTGTTTCCCAAAAGTGTTTCCACGATCCTCACATTTCGTGTGACAACGGTTGCATGTTTACTTGACCACTAAATTTGACCACATGGCGGACTAATTAATCTAATTGTCACCAATGTGTGATAAGCGGACGAGTAACGAGATTGATGAGATGTGT
>UZAN01039849.1:7110-34585 GCA_900618425.1 Echinostoma caproni | reverse complement strand
GAGAATTCGAAATACTACAATCTTGGGAAGTAAATGAACGAGGGTTAAATTCGATAGTTTTGAAGCACTTATCTAAATGATTGGCTTCTGAGGTGAGCGTCGGGCGGTAAGGTGAACAGTGAAAGAAATGGGTGATCAGGGTTTTTAATTATTTGATATACGAAAATCAAGTTTCTTCGAACTCAGTAGTACTGGTTGGGGTAAAATCGCAACGTCAGTCCAGTCAGCGCACAAAGGTCTTGGAGTGCCGTTTCTTCAGCATCTTGGCAGTTATTATTGCGGAGGTACCCAAAAATTTCAAATCGTTTTGCAGCTATGGATTTCACACTTGAATGGCGTACTATATATGGGGCCGAATGTAGGCTGAAAGGTAATGTGGGAGCAAGTGGGCTTCAAATTCTCCAACCAATCGGTTTGGTAAATTAATATGCCTTGCAGCTGCGAAACATTCTTTGGAGCAGTCTACAGAACAAAATAGGCCATTTTGAACAATGGCATTGTGAAGCATGCAGAAGTTGTTAATATCCCAGCAAGTACTTGGGAAATCTAAATTATTCTGTGATTCTTAGCAATCTTTCGCCTTCGTTGGGGATCGCATTGCTACTATTAAAGATCTTTGAAAAAAATAACACTCTTGAATACGTTTCTCGTGGTGTAGTAAAATACTGAACGGAGAAAGGTTTATTGTTTAAGTCATATGACTGAAACACATATGGCACATATGGTCAATATAAAATTCACATGAAAACACAATTTCGATAATATAACATCGACTAATTTAATTTTTCATCACAATGTGATCCTAATCCGGGTTTGTATGTGGTCATAACGTGACTGGCCTGGTCAGATCTTGGAAAAGCGTTGGGTATGATTTGAGGAGAGCGTCTATCGGTTGTTTTGACTTTGGGAGAATTCAAATGCGCTATTTGTAGATCAACGGAGCTTTGTATTAAGAATTCAGTTAACCATATGGTAAAAACTGGACTCAATATTTTCACTATGGTCGAGGAATTCATATGTTTCATGAGTGCATTTGTACAAATAGGTAAAGCCCGTAGTCGGAACCTTACTAACCTGACATTATGGCAGTGTTCTATTGTCCTATTGTCGAGGGTTCTCACGAAACAAAGATATAATCAATTTGATTGTAGAGCTGATGGAATAACATTGAACTACCTCAAAGTAGATGAGAATGCAGGACAAACGTCAATGTGGAAATCTGCGTGAACTCTGATAAATCAACTGAATGTTATGCTTCATTTATTGTTCTCGTGATATTGACCGTAGTTCTGTAGCTTCTGCACCATTGTGTTTGTCGTAATGTCGTAATACAATTACTGATTTTAATTACACACTTTATTGTTCTCCTTCTGACCTCAATTCATTCTTACATTCCTCCTCTAACTTTTATAGTCTCATTAATCGGGGTCACCTGAAATAGATTTGGGTTTTAGTTTCCGTAGCATAAGTACCTGTTCTACTCAACGTAATTCTACCTCTGATTATGTTATCAGGAATTGTGCATCATTTATAACGAAGAAAGTAAGAACGTTTCTTGACTCTATTGATCACACCCTATTTTGTGTAGAACCAAAATGTTACGCTCCCAAACGATATTCAGAATTCATTCGACCTGTCAACATTTAATTGTCGTCATTTCTCTACGCGAAAGACACTTTTCTGATTTTTTTCTTCAAATTGCAACTTGCTGCAAAACAAATTTAACGAATTTACTGATAACACTGGACATTGTGACTGATGTTCATTGCGTCATTTTCAGGATTACTTTGTATTTCGAAACTCTGGATTATCGAATAATAGCCAATAAGAAAGGAAGTTTTATGAACATAGAACACAAGTCAAACAGCAGTCAAAATGATGGATCAAGTCTTTACTCAACTATTTATTGGCATCAAATGGTAAACAGAATATGGTGGGAAATACCTCTCATTAGCTTACAGAAGAACATAATCCGTAAATGATGTCAGCAAGAATTCACTTCAGTAAGTAACTAATGCTTTACCTCAAAAAAAGAAACATTTTTTAATGCAGTCTCCCAAAAAAACGTTTGGGTCCGTAGACTCTTTCCATTTTATGTTATTTTTCATGTACCTTACCCTACGGATTTGGCAATGAACCTCTGAATTGGAAGAATATTTACTTAGCACAAGCACAGATTTCACACTTTTTTCACGAGTAGCTGTAACCATATCCTTTTGGTTAACTTGAATAAATAATCTTTTGATTTAAGTAAAAGAGATTGTATGAAAGTAAAGCTGAATTTCACGTTTTTAACTAACTATGGCTGTGTAGGGACTCACAAAACTCGTGTGGCAAGGGTGGGATTATGCGCAACGTTGCAGGCCTGTGGTGAAGTAGGCTGTGGGTTCATTGTCTCCACGATCTGGCGTTTGAACCTCAGCACTCTTACTCACCGCTCGTATGTTTGCATGATATGATTTGACTGGGACATTTAGCATCGTGAAAATTGATTTACATTTACTTAATGCAGACAAAATGGACGCTAAAGGAATGAGTGTCATCCTAATTTAGTCCAGTTAAACTCTTGTATAGTGACGTATGGAAATGAAAACGTACCACTTATCCCAACTGATGAATATTTCCCTAACAACAATTTTAGTCCAGATTCATACACCACAACACACGCTACATTTGGGAAAAGCAGGTTTGTAAACAAGCAAACATCAAAGACAGGTAAAGAAGGAGTACTGCGGTTGTTTTTTATTTTGTTCGTGCGACAATCACCTAATAATACCGTGTCATGACAGGAAATCCGATTTCCTCAGAATTTCATTGCTTGGAACATTGAAAGCAACTAACTGGACAGAATATAACGAAATTATTGTCGTTTACAAGAATCTGGAAAATAGGTCGTATATGAACGCAAACGTCATAGTTAAAACCTAGCACTGCGAGAATATCATACAGTGAATGCAGTTTCCGAAAGACATGCACAATAGTTCCCTCCCGTGAGGGTGTTTTTGCCTGATGCCGGACAGATGATCGACAGGATTTTTTTCAAATGCCCTGTGAGGTGTCTGTTGTGGGAATGGAATAGTGGAGCTATACCCTTGCCGGGTCTTTTATTCGGGCAAGCTGATCAAAACATAACCTAGCAAAATATGCTTTTATTTTGCAAACTTTCAGACGTCAAGTCTAAGGCAAAATGCTATCACATGTGTAGGATAGACGTCAAACCAACACAAAAACATTCAGACGAAAGTTTAATAAAACAGAGGGAGGGAATTTGGTATTCGGTAACACGCATACGAAACATCGATCATTCAGTTTCAGACGGTGAGGATGAATAAGTGTGATCAACCCTATCGACGGAATGATAAATTCGTGCGTGTCGGTTGCGTTGAATGTTTCCGCTGTGTGAGCGGTAGTAGTCAAGTGGTTATGACCGTCAAAATGGCAACTTAGGAATATCAAACACGAATCTCGATCTCACCACACATCTTACTCACGTGTACATTTCCCTAGGTAACGCTTCCTTGACCACCGCCCTATTCCTAAAATTTGATTGCCCAAGAAGGAAGTAAAACTTTCGAATTATTGTGTTATAGAAAATGCTATGAACATGTTTCCCCATTAAATGCATCCTCATGCTACGCGGTTTTGAACATCGAATCCTTTTTCCCAGCATTTCCTAAATTAATGATAGCTTAGAATTCTTGGATGCTCATTATGAGGCTTCATTTATAAAAAATAAAATTCACTTGGTTATATGGACTCAAGACAAGTAAGGTTTTGTTCTCGTGGCTCGGTTGAACTGAATTCGCTTTCACCTGATCGCCCAGTTTGGCTATTTCTTTGCAAACGTTTGTCATCTGCTGAGGTAGCATCATCAGTGCTTGTGAAGTGGTCTTTGTTGTTCCATTTCCACTGCACAAGCATGTGACGATGTAACATACAAACTGCCAAGCTCGGTGAACAATCGAATCGCGACTTTTACTATCACTGTCCGCGTGTGCTATGTTCAGAACTCAACATTTATTCATTAAAAATAATTTGTGTATTTCTATGGAATGTCTCAAGTTAACAGGTCAATATATTTTCAGTTCTCCATAAAAATTGATCGATGAAACTATAAACGATACATCCTCGATGAAAACCTCTCCTTTTTGCTTTAAACTTTCGGAAACCTTTATTGAGAGCAATTAAAAGTATTGTGATCAAATGGGGTGAGTTGAAGTTGTTTATTTCACAGACTGATTGGAGTTCTGAGTCTATTTGTACCGTGATTTTTACAAACTCTACCTAACAACACACACAAACTAAATTTCCTCCAATAAATCAAGCATTGTTCGTCTACACGCTCAACTAAGTATCAGCATTGAGAGGTGCTCTCGCAGATGCAAGGGAGTTAATCGTTGATTAAAACCAAAGATAATTTCAGTGCACTAGTGGTTTGATCATTATCTGAGATGATGATAATAATAATACTAAAAGGATAATGAGAATATCACCAGGGGAACCCGATTCGTTCATAATCCGCATAGAAAGATTCAAATTGAATTTCGTAAACCTTGGGGATTTGAGCGGCAATTTAAATTTGCAGCCAAGTTAGCAGCTCCTTCGAATACAGACTTAATACTAGAGTTGAAAGCCAGAAAATTAATGGAAATCGATGTTTTTATCAATGGCGGATGCTTCTTGGTTCTAGCATCCAAATAATCAGTTGAATCTTTGCTATGCCAAACAGACGTGAGCCTTTTGTATTGTTTACCCCAAGCGCGGGGTTTTCTGTCTTGTCGTCTCTAATTTTAGACAACGACAAAAAAGAAAAATCGAATATCACATGAAAACTTGGAAAAAGCTCACCTGTGAATTTGTGTGTAGATTCAAATAAAGACTACCATGAAAAGTATAACTTTAAAGTATGAAATGAATTGTGGTTGATGTTTACTATGAACATGTTTGCATAGTAGAGTTTTGTTCATCAGGTACAATGAACTGAAGAGAAAACTTCGGATCTGATAGTAAGGAGTAAAACTAATTGGAAACTACGCTCACAAATATAGTTGTTGATTGATTTCTGCCAATAAACATATATGGAGGTTTTTGAAACCGTAGCTAATGCAGAGGGATCTGTGAAGAAAAATAGCTATCCTCACAAATTTCATTGCAATCAAGTTGCTCAGGGCATGAACCTTAGAGGGTTTACTAACAGCTCTCGTGTTGGGCGGTGGTGTGCCGGTGGTACCGTCACCCAATTATCACCCCGAAGGTCGTGTGTTAGAATCCAACCACCACTGCCCGACATTTTTCACTGTTAGTTGTATGGCAGCTCTTTGAATAACCGCTGCCATCTTCCTGGAAATTAAATCATTCTATATTTAAAAACGAACAAAAAAGAACAAAAGAAAAGGAAAAGAAAGGAATAAGTGAACGAACGGATGGTCTAGGCAATTCCTTTAAAACCCAATGGGAAAAGAAAACTGTGTACATGGATGAACCAAGTTCCTCGTCGGAATAATGAAAGATAATTAGCAAAAGCTTTTGAATGTAGTACGGATTTTATTCAACGTCTGTTCCGTTCTGATTTACTGTACGCTGAATCATAATGTGGAGAAAAATAAACTGCCGTACACAAAAACGGAATTTCAGTGAAATACCCAACAGAACTTTTGAAAGTAGTGAATCAGCGGAATGGCTACAATTATCTTACCGAAATACGCAGAAGATTGATCCCTCCAATTTGTGGTAATCAATGAGTCTTGATTCACAAAAAAGGCCTTTCACGTGAGGATATTTTGTCAAGTGTGACCGGATTAGTCCTCTTTATTGTTTAAAAAGAATAGAAAAGGGAGAACTCTCAAGTAGGATTCATGTGTTGAGACCACATTGTTTTTAAAATACATCGTTGTGAAAAATGTGCCATTCTGATGATCATACATCTATTTGAGTATATCGATAACATTCATTCTAGTTATAGATAAATGAATTTATTTGTGTCCATTGACCCGATATAGAGACTTATTCGAAAAATGTATTACAGGTAAAAGGTGTACCTAAGTTCACTGCTGGCCAATCACGAAAGTGATCTGTACTTAGAACATAAAATATCAGTGCAATGTGGCTATCAATTCGATAAATGTGCCACTCATCTTAATGGACGTTCCAAGGTTTAGAACAGTAACTCCATGAAAAGTTCTATCATCTACAATTTTGGTACATACGCTTATCTTTCTAAACTATGTGAATTTACAGTCCAAATTCCGGGGGACCGCTGAGACAAACCTAGGAGACACCACTTCACAGATAGTCACTGGTACTTATGAGCGTATAATCAATAATTTTACAATGGAATTAAAAACAGCCAATCAGTTCCAGTTTTATTAACGCAATATAAGGGAACCATTTGATCGATTTGCTGAGTAAAACGGCATAACTCCAATCGGATTACTTCTGAGTTTATTTTATACATATATATATATATATATATATATATTAACGCGTTCTGCATCCACTTTTGAAAACTCTAATGCATGGTGGGGAGGGATTCCTACAGCATCAACCAAAATCCATTTATAACCCTCCACTCCAGGTCTTGGATCACGCAAGTTCCACATCAGTTTGAAATATCTGTCTGACCTTTGCAACTGGTTATTTTATTTCAGTTTGAAGCATATATTATAAGAATAATACTTCATCAAAGTATTCGGCAAATTGTTTGATTTGTTATTTGAAACACTGAGTTTATTTTATTCATCGCACCATTACCTGGACAAGGCAAATGTTGCAAAATGTTAACGCAGTTTATTTGCCTCAAATACTGATTTGGAACAAGCGGGCATATACCTACAACGCACATATGAGTTATTCAACCATAATGAAGAAGCATACACACGCAAGCAACGAAAAACCAAAAACAGAAGTTTAAGGTCAACTCCAAAATGACTAAATGGATTGCGTCAACAACCTCTGGTACACAACACTGATCGATGTAACAAAATAATTACCACCTCAGTAATGATCAAACCTTTCGCGTTTCGGTTTTGCATGATGTGTTTCAGAAACGATTAACCCGGGCTTCGTGTGATCTAATCACTGGTTGCTAGCTGCGTCATCAACTTCACGTATTCGGTCATCCTTTGTGTCACCTAACGGTTTGTTTTACCTTAGTTAGAGCCTGCATATTCATTTTCGCAATCGTAAAGTGCTACTTTTTAACCTCGAGTGATGCTAGAAAAATGTTTTCCAAAGATTTTTGACTACTTTCGCAGAACACGATTTAACACTTTAAGTCTAATGCCGTGAAATATGTACTCGGTTCAGCTAAGTAGCTATCCATCTGAGCATAGAACCCACCTGGTGTTACCGTTACCAAATTACCATTCTGGGGATATGTTTGAATCCCACCACCACCGCCTGACTCTCCCCATTGTGTTTTATGGCAGCCCTTCGATTGGCTGCTTCCTGAAAACTGCATCTTTGTGCATTCCAACTAACATTTAGAGGTGACATTTATATATACGACAACCCCGTTTGATTACATCACTAGATAGACTAAGCAAGGGGATGACGAAAGCTGATTTGTCCACGGTGCGGTGAAGGGAATGTAAGCATGATCGTCTCTTTGGATCACTTTCGTCCGTTGAATGAATAATGTGTAGAATATAACATTTAAATTCGATCATCACTTGAGCGTGACGCACAGATTTCATTGGTCACACAGTTCGCAGTTAACAGCTTCGTCTCCCAACTCAAATTTCGTGAATTCGAGTTCCGACAACATCACCAAATGTACGGTACTGGCCGATTGTGATGCATTAAAATATTTTCTTCATGATCAAATGGAGTTTCATTATATTTATCACATATATTAATGCTTTAGGTATGGACAATAATTTATATCTTGTCTACTTTGATCTACGTAGTTTCTGGGCTGCATGACTGTCATTTAAACGTTTCTGACCTTGGATGCCAAGATTAAATGACCTCAACATGAAAACCGCAAACTTTATGAAGTATAACAATGCAATATTTTCTAATAGGAATAACTCACGAATTATCCTAAATCATTTCCATAAAACCTTGCCATCTTGGTAATTTGTTATGAGGCATTATTTTATCTAATATCTAATATATATATCTCATAGCAACTCTATTGGACAACCAAATTAAATTCTTTCACAACCCGAAGAAACTGCATTAAATAAAGTTTTATAATAATAATCTATGTTTGGTATCTAACTTACTGAATTCGAGAAATACCACTTCAATCAAAGTCAACCTTGAAATCAAGGTCATTTTCGTGTGCAGGTTTGAATTTTTGAAGCAAGTAGCGCTCGAAACCAAAAGTTCCCCTTATATCAGTGAAAAGTGAACAGAAGCAGAATTGCACGAGCACAAAAGCTGGAATTGTTATTAGCAAATCTTGTTCAATGCTTTACCGTTAACAAAAGCACAATTTACAAGATAATCCATGGGAAAACAACAACCAGAACAGCTGTTGGAGGCCGTTAACAGAGTACATCCAAACAGGAGGACGACATGCTTCGTATTACTCTGAAAAAATATTGCAAAAAATTGTTTTCGTCTGTCCAGCGGGAAGATCTTCTCCGCCATTCATACTCCCTTCTGCAATGAAAAATGAAAACGTTTAAGATACATCAGCTGACGTCAAGCCAGCATTGAACGCGCAGCAAAGGCAGGTGCGTACTGATTTTGCCCGAGAATTCAAATCTCGTCGTGCGTCATTTTGGCGATCGGTTTATTTCGCCGACGAGTGCATGGTGTGCGACGAGCCTTGGAAGGCTCACAAGAAAGTCATTTTTGGTCAGAACTTATTCCACGAAATGAACGAGTTTATCACCCGTCGAGATTACTCATCTGGGCAGGAACAAAACATGGTCAGCCTTGTCGGTGGACATCAGTCAAAAGCACCAGGAATAGTGGGAAATTTTCATCACTACTTACGGAAATGTTTCCAGAACTTCATGAAAAAAATCGTCTGGAAAGTGATCATTTTTCAGGATAACGCAAAAGTGCGATACGTAATAGACCACAAAATAGAAAATGACTTCATAACAAGTTGGTGGATTTGATACCAAACAGACTCGAAAAGGTCCTAAAGAACAAAGGCGGACCAATCAACTATTAGTGTACACAAACTTTACATCTTGCTTATCATCAACGCTAATTTGTTGTTAATAAAAATTGTTTTATTCTGTTCAGTTAGCTTTTAAATCATCATGGTCTAGGTCAACCACCACTGAGGAAAAGGGAGTATCCGCTACATTCCGAATCATTGCATCTGATGATTCAGGAAAAGCACGGCTATAAAGACCATCCAAGGTTTGCCTTTTATTATTTGGAAAACAAATTTACTCTAGTATAAATGTTTTTGCCTACACAAACTCACATGTGTTTCACAGGGACCCGTTGCTTCAGTTTCGACGAGATCTGTATACACCGTTAACTTTTATTTAAAGAACTGTTCAGTAAGTTTCTCATTCACTATTGGAAGTATCTGAATTGCTATTCATAAAGAAGTTTGAGGAAAATATGACATGGGAGAAAATGTTTCATTTCAAGAGCAGCACAAGACTCACGGACTGAAAGATAGATGCGAGAGGGAAACAGTTTGGATTATCTCATTAGGAAAAGTGATTAAGGATGGTTATTTAGAACAGGTTGTTCAATGAACAGTAGGTCAATGGTTGCAGAGAATATCGATGCAGTGTGGACGCGAGAGTTAATCAGGGGAAGGGAAAAAATAATTCAGCTTTTCCAGATATTTGTTACAGCCGCTAAGGAATACTTAGATTCGAGACATCCCCTCTGAGTAATCGTGTGTAAATGTGAAAAAGAAACTTCTTGATGGTTAGCAGCTAATATTCTTCAACTACACGAAACAACTAATAGCAGATCAAAATCTCACAAACCATACTAGAGACATGTAGTGCACATTTTCTGCGGCAAGCAGTTGTGGATTTGATCAGTAATGCTGAATATCATCACTCTGGGGAGAGCTGATCTGAGAACATTCTGAAGTTTTAACAAGCTCTCATTTTAAATCAGTTGAAAGTGATGCACAGTTGAAGGGATCAGTACCTTAATTTCTGAGGAAAAACAACCTCATCCTGCACGTACCCGATCGCGATCAGTATTTGCGCAAGTGGGTTGCGAACTCGGCTTCAACAGGTTGCTTCCACGTGGTAGAGTGTGGACTGTCAAAGTATTCTGCAGATGAGACTTCGTATTTAATTCACATTTGGATCAGTACTATAACACCGATATACATATCTTTGAAGTGTCCGCACAACACTTTCCAGGTCTTTTGCTCACATGTTGTTCCCTCCTCCGTTTGTGATCACAGAGTAAGACATGCCTGAACAAGAGTATTACTGAAAAATGAAAGGTTTAGAGGCTTTTCGAGGCACTGGTTTTTGATCGGATTTCGAGTTTTTCATTCACATTGCCTTCATTCACCCTGTGAACTTAAGAAGGCCTTTAGGCTTAAGCCAGCTGATATTCAAGTGTCCGTTTTGTCACTAAGCGTGATGCAAATTATTCAGCAAAATGCGAAATTGTCAATCACAGTTCACTGGCATAAACAAAACAGTCGGTGCGTAAACAACCATGGAAACTACGTAGCTGAGCGACCAACAAATTTGACCATGAGACATAGTCATCATCTGCATCTATGATCTGTGAGAACAGAATTAAGTTTGTTATTGCTAAATGTCTTTTCATCACGGTGTTGTGACGCCGATCAACCGGAAGTAATCACCAATAACTACATCGGTTAGTTAAGAATAATGTAACGATTCCTGGTTGTTGAATTTCATTTACATCTAAGTTGTGATATACCTACATCTGAAGTTAGCAATCTCTACATTGCGAAACCATTCTGGAGCAAACTTAAACGATAGATTACCTACCAGGAATTCCGCTGAAGCTTATTATATTCCCATGGCCCCGGTCATTGTGTAATGAAGTGCAGATGAATCTAAGTTTATGGCCAAGATAATATAGTGTTTCACTGTGAACATCAGCAAGCGGAGTGTGGCAAACTGTATTTCTTGGGATCGTATGTTAGCCGACATTACTGAGTTGAAATTTCCAATGCATGAACTCTTGGTTCGAATTATGAAGCTTGCTTGTCCTTTCATCACTGCCCCCGTGTTTGCAAACGAACCACTCGCCAGCATTTGCTAAGATTGTGTGTTGTTCCCTCATTTCATTCGTGCCAAACGTTTGTAACTCTATGGGGATATCTAGTTCTATCACACAATACATCAGCTTTTCATGCCCTGGGTTTTGACCTATAGCCTCAGAGCCCCGCAAAGCTTACCCGAACTTGATACGCCTGCATTTAACTTATTACTCAAACCCCTTTGCCGATCATTCATTTACTAGGGGTTCTTCTTCTCCACTGCGAAATAAAACTGCCGTCTTATTACTCCGTGGTTTGACTGATCCCGTTACCTTTTAAATTCATCCAAGATTTTTAGTATGCCATATTCTTCTCCTTTGGATTGACGACTTTGCAGCACATGTGTTCCCCTTGTCCTCCACATTTGCACCTAATTTAAGAGACTATGGTCCTTTCACGGGCCAAATTTGTGATGTGCTTCCGTTTTTACGTATTTCTGGAACAGAACTGTAGTGTCTTGTCAATTCGGTCTTTGGTGTCCCAAAAGCATTTCGCTCACCTCTCAGTGGTCGCAGCTGGGAAACCGTCTTGTAAAACCTCACGTTTTGAGGTTAGTTACTCTAATCGTTCGGATCCGCATTGAAAATTCCGCCTTGAAAGGAACAGGATCAGACTGGTACTGAACCGGGCGATAGTAAAGCCACCGATTGCATACAAGATAGGATTGCAGTATCGGGGTTGATATCTCGCCCATCGAACCCCATAATAGACCGGCGCCATCAAACCAAACCGTTTAATTATTCTAATCAAGTGATTCACATCGATTCTCGACCTCGGTAGGAATGGAAGTGCAATTACGCGGTTGTGACCTGTTGTCAGTAGTTTGTTTGTTTGCAATTATGAAGACTAACGACCGTATTTAACGTCAAACTATGTACGAGTGATGAAGATACGGATGTCTATCATGGAGTCTCTAATTTGATTACTTGGTGTATGCTGATTGGACTTTTCCTGAAGGTGCGGAAAAATTCGATGGTTTAGGTGTCACAATTCCACAAGACGGTAGATCCCACGGGTGGAAGGGTCAGATGAGACATCAGTAATTTGAAATACATAAAACAAAAATCTAATCAAAAACATACCACGGCAGTTCCAGTCCACACGACGTGTAATGAATGTAGCAATAAATAACTATTTTTTGAGACCGAGAAGATTGTTCTCAGTGATTTTATTGATTTTTGATCGTTGAAATAAATCACCACTCACAAGTAAGTAGTATCTCACAACACAGGTGGTTGATGGGTTATTAGTGATTACTTTGACTCCATACTCATCGAGCAATACACCATGCAATTTATCATAGTGACTGTGCATTAATTAGTTTCAACCAGTCCCGATTTCGGTGTTTTCAATTAAAAGTACGCTCTTATCCGGCAAAGTGATTATGAGAACAATCTGTGCATTCAAGTGCATGGAACTGTTAGAATCCCCCTTGTAAATGTATCGTCTAGGAACTCTTGTGCCCATTACTCCTGACAAATTCCAGATGAACTTTGCTGATGCGTTTGTTTCCTTGTTCCCGTACCTAATAATATTGTACTCCAGTTGTTTCTGCTTTGAACTCGGATATAAGTGTCGAACAGCCTGACAGCAAAAACGATATAGCTTCGTATTTGTTTTCGAAGAACCATATGTTCCGATTAATTTGAATCGTATGGTTTGTTTATGTCTGTGAAGAGGAGACAAAAATATAGCAGGGTTTCTTATAATACACAGTAAAAAGCAAAACAAGATAAACGAGGAGATTGATGCGAACAACACTTCTTCTGATCTCTTGTTTGTGGTCTATATATGTAAGACAATTCTCATCTCGGTCATACTAGGATTTGACGTTCCACATCATCCTCATTCAATATAAAAGTCTTCACCGGTTAATTCACAAAAGATGTACACGGATGTGTGAAAAATTCATTCCAGTCATTTTATACTTGAAAACTGCAATTCTGATCATTTGGTTTGATCTGACCAGACGTGTTGGCTTTGACTGAACCCCTCCAACACCAGCTGAAGAATAAAACAAATGGTATAAACACCTAAAATAGTGCTTCACAAATGTGCGTGAGTGGTTGTGTAGCAAGGACTCGGGGGAGGTGGACGATGGCAGTATTGCCGATGCACAGAAGTAAAGACATTTGGTTGAAACGCTATGGGCAATAAACGCGTCACGTAGGGCATCCTGGTTTTTGTCCGTGTGTGCTTGTGTATGCATGTCTCTATTTTGGCCTGTCTGTCTGTCTGTCTGTCTGTCTGTCTGTCTGTCTGTCTGTTCAATCAGTACAATTCAGCGTCGTACCGATACTTCTTCCTTGCATTGTTTATTCAAGCATCAAACCTATCGGGCAGTAAATACAGTCAGAGAAGACAATATGGGGGCTGTTTGTTTCACCCTTGCCCGGCTCAACTTTATTTCGTTGCGCTCCTCCAGTGGCTCTCGCATTTTACGGGCAACACCCATCCCCGGTTAGTTATTTGCGCGTGTCTGGCATTTTGATGCGCCATCGGTTTAAATACTGACGGTGGAGGCGTGGGAGGAAAATAAAATAATATCCGTGTGGTTCTTATCTGTGAAAGGCACTGCGGTAACAAGATTCAAATGTTGTTCGATCGTTTCTCGTGTGACAGTCCCAGTGAAAAGCGCCCCGATTTTCCAAAGACGAATTTGTTCTACAGACAGCACTACTTGATCTATGGAAAATGTGGACAGTTCATGCTCTCCTTTTGCAATATGTTCTGTTTGGAATCAGACTGTACCGTTAGGAGAGCGGAGGGATGAGAGACGAAACAGTAATAATATTTGTCTACACGAATCAGTGTTCAATAACTTAAATCGATGTCAACGGTGACTTGCCGTAGATTTAGACGCCCTGTGTCGTTTGATAACGCATTGAACTGTACTTAAAATGACTGCTCGGAATGTTCATTGTATCCATGCCATTACTGTTACCAGACAAGGACATGTTACGTTGGTGATAAAAAGAAAATATGTACACTGGTGTTTTCCTTTATTACTCGTGAATATTTAATGTTTGCAATCTGTTCCGCAGCCGGATACTTTGATTCACTTCACTCATTGAACTGTTCAGTGAACATCTGGCATTGATTAGGAAAACAGATAGAATGAAAAATCAGAAGTCTGAGTGACAATTAGATCCGAGGTATTATGACCATATAGTGCAAATGTTTAATTTCCGGTCAGCGTTCTACTTTTGGCTTCTGCATACAAACGACTGGTTTTCTGATATCACAATGAAATCGTGTAAGTACGATGGGGTTGAACTCGGTACTTGGCTTTCAGGGAAACCTACCGGCTTTATTTCTCATCTATCTCATCGAAATTGGCAAATGAAAATTTCGAGTTTGATTGAGATTTTTTTAATTACATGAGAGTAATGGAGGAATTGATTCAATTTCAAAGATTGAATTCGTATCGTATAGAGGAAATGATGTGTGACCTGAAAAGATAGGGAGAACTGTATACCTTTTTCGACCTGGTTGGGTCTCACCAGCGGTGCGAATCCATCGACCCAACTGGGGATCGAAGCCGGGACCTCATAGGCAGAACACAAGCGTGTCACCCGCTGGGTCACCGGGCAGCTGATCAAACCGATTTTCATTTTCGATCTAACCAAGTGGAAATATCTGTACAGTGCTTTCTAGCTTTTCAGTTCACACTTCATTTGCTTTACACACGAAAAATTCAGTNATCACACCAGTGGTAACAGTAATCATCCCCAGCAGAAGACCACATTTGACAGAAAAACTGGGGCTAAACATACTGGCAAAATAACTATCTCTTTAGATATCAAGATAATTAAAACAGTTCGTTGAAAAAGTAATGGTACGTTGCTACTTTAAAGATCCATATAAGTATGATCAATATTGAACTACCAGTATAAGAAAACGCTGTAGAGGAAGTTCATTAGCATTGGTTTTCACTTTTCCTTTTCTCTCCCTCAATTTAATATATATATATATATATGATGGTGATAACATCACCTTTCAGAAAGATAAAAAAGGACAATCAAGTGGATTCTTACATGGAATATGGCGAGATTTTGGTGGAAGGAGGGAATTCGAACACACTTAACCAGTAAACCTTAAGCGTCTAACACTTACCACTCGCACAGTTGGGACGTAATCATTACCATGGACCTACCTGAGTAAAGTTACCTAAATCGATAATCCCTATGGGGTAATGCTGCATTGTATGAATTTAGGGTAGAATTTAATGTATTTAACTGATGAATGGTTTCATTTCGTGAGTTTACCTGTAGAATTTCCTATTACCTGAAACTTACCTTTCTTTGCAATGACGCAAAAAGACCATTTCATTTACCAGCACCATCATCACTACCACCAACACAACTACCTCCACAACCATCATGTGAGATGCTGTTGACTGTTAAAATAAACAAATTTTAGAGCAACCAAACTAACATAATTATATGAGAGGCTCAGGCCACAGGAAAATTGTATACGGCTGAAAATCACGTCTCACTTGATGAAGTGGTCAGTGTACCGACAAGCTGAAGTAATCTAAACTTTGGTTGATGATTACCCACTATTTCTAATATCAACTGTTGTTTCTTCGCCACAGAATGAGTGTAAATGTTGCAACCCAAATTAATAAGGCAATAGAGACAAACAGTCGAGGGGTGCAAAATGGAGAAACAAATTGGGACAATATTAAACAAATGCAAACAGCAATTAAATTCGTTTCTATTTTATTATATCTTGACTTGATAAATTTGACAAAATCAGTCTTCAGTGCTTTCAGTTCTCATCTTCTTATCTGCCATGTCTACCGCTGCATGTGTACGGAACTAGTCGATCTACATAAAAACAATTGCGCATTCATTCATGGGCACAGTCTGCGATGCAGTTTACTGATATCCTTGGTTATAAAGCGACACGTCAGAAACAAGTGTAATATTTTACGCTAATTAGCCTTACATGTACGCGCTCAAACGTAACATTCCATGCCGCATGCACAATTTTTCGGATTAACGAGGTTCGTTTACCATCATTTAATGCTTAAAGAAGATCAAACCTTGACTTTTAGCATACAGAAGCCGCGGCCAAACGGAACAGAGGGTTGCGGAAAACTAGAATTTAATTTTGATTACTCATTGCAAGAAACTAAAAGGCACATTTAGGTGATGAAATACAATATCCATTGGGTAAGCAAATTCTGCTAACTTTCTTCTCAAACCAGAATGGATATAATCAAGAAAAAATAGCCCAATGTTCCGTTCGGGATTAAAGGTTTCCCCATCGTGTTTATTTCACGTCTGCTAATTCCAAAACCTGGGTGAACACTTCGTATTGAAAGGTTTAAATGAAATTTTTTGATGAATCAGGGATACAGTCACAGTTCGAATGAGCATGCGATTTTCAAGCATTTTTAAAATATCTGCGTATGCGTATTCAGGTTTGACTGAATCTCTATCACTGGTACGTCCCATTAACCGGTATTTTGTCGAATTAATAATGCACACAATTAGTAGCTGCGCAAAAAATAACTCCATCAACAAGAGTTGGTCGTTGCATACGGTTGTTCCGTGTACGATTACCGCTTATTTGGTTTTGATGCCATCCCTATTTTGTGTGTGGGAAAATTCCACTTTAATGGTCGATAAAAGGCTTTGAAAACTTGCATCTGTTTTCCATTCCATTTAACAATATGGGATAAAGTAGAATATTCTGCTTGGTCAAATAATAACCATTACAGTTCAAACAGCGCTAGAAATCGTTTATGTATGTATGTTTGTGCTACAACCGACCACAGTGCACCTAATTGACAGAACTTTCCTAACCTCTCCACTTGGCTTTTATATAAATGTTCACCGTTATCGAAAATGTGACTGCTGCAATAAATTGAAAAAAAACATCTGCCACTAGTTACGCCTCATTTTCAGACCCCAGCGGATGTTTTGCAATAAAACTAGTTTTATCTCCCACTGATTTACTTTTCAAGGTCACTGGACATAAATGGACACAATCATCATCGGATGCGTGAAATCTGATCAGACAAGACGTGGATTGGTAACCGCATGGCATTCAACCATAACAGGACGGTCGTTTTGCCTATGTGTACATTCGCGGTGGCCTTAACGACGGCCGCAGATGAACGTAGACACACAGACAATGCAGTCGCGGGGATTGTGTGCTGACAACCGAAATATTCCCTATAGTGCTTTTCCGATTCTGTGTCGAATACGATATCCAAACGCGATCAGGTTGTCTAGACTTCAAGGTCAATGCGAAAAAGTCAATAAATAGCGGAAAAAATAAAATAAGAGGGTGGGTGGAAGGAAAACGGATAAAAACTAGATATTTGCGCTAATTATGTTAAATGTGATTCTGTTGAGGGTCGTTAATCATTATAACGAATGATGACAAAAGATAATTAAATTCTTGTTTTTTTCCTCCTATATTCCTGAACAAATGGATGTAACTTGAGCTTTTGTAAAAACATTAAAACCTCTTTTTCTTTGTGCTGAAACGATAGAAATTGTGTTTATCAGTTCTCTCACGTGAGTTCTTTTATGGTTTCAGTATCAATAAATTATCAGATGACAGCAGCCGTTTAATGGGTCTCGTCCCACGTCCTGAAAATTTTATCTTCGTATATTCAATAAAAGGAAAGAAAATGAAATAGAAAAAGCATCGAATGTCCATGAATCACTAGTTTTTCTTCCGGTGAGCGCTTTTGATCTTTTTTTTATCAGACTTTAACATGTTCAGCAGTGTTCTGTTCTAGCACCCTGCTTCAGTTATCCAAAAAAAATTTGTCTTTGTTTTTATTGGGTGACATGCAGCATTACGCCAGTAACAATTGATTGATAAAGCGAAACACTGGCAATAGACTCGTTGCTGTTGTCAAGGGAAAAGGGTAGGAAATGAAGAGTGTGAAAGAAAACGCTCGTAAGAATGACAGAGAAAGTAGCTTCATTATGAGGGGCCGTTCTTATATGTTGGTAAACGTTTATAGGAAAATCCATACAAGGGTACTGGTTAAACAAAATATGCCAAGCAAAAAACAACAAATCCGCATACTTTGTAACAAGTGATACAAGTGGAACCGAGAGAGATAAATGACGATCCAATAATCACCATCAAATCACCTTTAATCGCACAAAAAGGAAAATATCGTTCGCCAGTGCAATCAATTCATGGTGAAGCTTTCACCGCTTTGATCAGAATTGTTAACTTCTGATTTGTACAGTAAAACATAAACCTGTAAGCATGGTAACAATGATATGTGCAACAAATAAAAAGCAGTGATCAAAGCGATTGAATCGTTCTGAGCCAATTGCAGTGGCACGCAGTGTCTAATACGTGTGGTTTTATTGAAAGTTAACGTCGCAATGATGCTGCAAGTGATGCAAACCGGATTTGAATGGTCAGTGTCAGCCTAGAGACCCGTGACTTTTAGTAGTAAGGTTGTATTGGTGTGTATCACATTCCCTAGAAGATTTCTTGTGAGAATCAAAACCCAGCAATTACCCATTATATTTTATCACAGGTTGACTGTTTGCTTTAGTGTCGGTCTCCAATTTACAAAGGCGGCTGTCGTAATGATCCAGCCAACTACCGCCGGGTGACACTCCTGTCCGTTCTGTCCAAAGTCATGGAATCCATCCGAGTGGATTTCCTAATGGAACACTTAAAGAAATACGGCCTTCTTTCGCCAATTCAGTATGGATTCCGTCAAAACAGATCATGTGCTAACAGCCTGCTCCTAGTCCGTGATGAATGGACAAGGAAAGTAGACAAAGGCGATTCAGTTGATGTGGTTTACCTAGACTTTTCGAAAGCGTTTGATCGAGTGAACTATGAGATACTGCTCCGCAAACTGTGCAATGTTGGTATTAGAGACCTCGCGCTTGATTGATTGGCTGCATTTCTCCAACAACGGACCATGTCGGTTCGAGTCTCTAATTCACTGTCCGCCCCTATCGCCGGTTTTCGCAGAGTCCCCCAGGTTCTGTGCTTGGTCTTCGACTTTTTCTCTTGTTCATAAACGACTTCCTAAATGTCCTAGGACCACGAACATTATTGCTTGCAGTCGACAGTGACAGAAAATGGGGGTTCGCTGGAACTCCAAGAAGAACTGAATGCATCTCACAAATGGTCTATTGAGGACGACATCCAATTCAACGTCTCCAAATTCAAGGCAATTTCGCTACACCACCATGGTCGGTTTCTTTATTTCCTCGAAAACTAACTACTGCTGCATGCCTCAACAGAGAAGGACTTGGGTGTTATAGTTCACAAAGACCTGCGCTCTTCTATTAATGTGGAAGGGCGTCATCAATAGGCACCTTGATGATCATCAAGAATGCCTGGTGCCTCTGAACAATCGAATGGGCTAATCCATGCTTGATAGTCTAAATTGACTGAGCCGTTCGCACAAGGTGATGACCATCGACCGTGCAGCTCAGGAGTAAGTTTTGAAATCTCGAACCGATTGATCGCGGTTCAACTCCTGACAAGAACACAAAAAGTACGCACTGCTGACGAATCCAAACAGGACGAAACAGCTGTCCAGTGCTCTTTGTTGGTTATCACAAACATTTCCATCTCATTTAAATGGCTACACTAGCAATAAAGTTATCCACGCCAGCTTGCAACTTACCGGGATCTTCACTTAGTAGCACAATGTCGTCTGCATACTCTAGATCAGAGAGTCCACCGCCTGTGAATAAAACGATACCGCTATCCTCGCACGAGGACAGGGTTGTTTCAATAATTAAACCGATCACAAAGTAAAGTAGAAACGGAGGGAGAGGGCAACCCTATCGAACATCACTTTTCGTGGAGAACTCGGGAGAAAACGTGCCGTAAGCTCGGAATTGACTTTGGTGTAATACCAGCGAGAAGGTTAGAGACGATGTTCATTAAACAAATTCCTCTGTGGCCGTAAGTGTTATGTATATTCTGAGATAATTTATTCCTCGAGTAACCTCAATTCCAGATAGAGAACGGATGTCAACTGGCAGTATTTGTACAGTTGAAGAGGATATAGGAAGGTCTTGTATCGACGGAGGCCAGCTGAACTGTGCCTTAGAATGTTCAGCCCATCTTTCAAGAGGGCGTTCCAAATATGAAGCATTGTGCCGTCAGATTCATTAATTACATCACTTTCGCCTGCTTTCCTTGGACGTCTACTACTAATTAAACCAAAAGGTTTGCCACTCTTACCGAATTCCGCAACCTTCTGTTTCTCTTTACACTTCTCTTTCAACCACTTCTCGCTGTCATTCCTCGGACTCTTGATGAGAGGATGATCTTGGGGATCTGCACGCTTTGTCGTATTTTCAATCCGAAGGACTGGCTTTTCGAGCGTTCATCGAGGTCTAGGAGTTCCAGTGTTTTAGATTTGATCGTGAGCCAGAATAATCGACGTTTGGATCGCTTCCCTAATTGTCGTCCGGTGTTCAGTGAGTCCTCAGGATGATATTTTAACTGCGAGGCGATCTGATAGTTCCGCTTCGAAGGACGGTTTTCAACCGGTGCTGACATTGTATCTTGGGCATCCGTTTTCCGTAGCTTTTCTTCGGTTGTTTACTAGGCGTAGGGAGAGTCTCGCTCGTAGCAGAACATGGTCTGTGTCCACGGAAATTGACTAGTAACGGCGGCAGTCGTCAATAGATCCTCACCAGTGGTGGCTGATGGCGATATGATCGATTTGAATCCAGCACTGAGAAGAAGTTGGCGGTCTTTATGTAAGGCGGTGTTGTTTCTTGTGCGAGAAGTTCGTGCTTGACAGAAACAGTCTGTGGCCAGCGCAAAGTTGGAGTAGGCGTTCTCTGTTGTCAGTCCTGTTGGCTAGGACTGCATGTCAACCACCAAGTAGGCCTTCTGCTTCGTCCAGGGATCCAACTTGAGCATTGAATTCTCCAGCGACTATCACGATGTTCGTTGATCGAGCAATTTCGAGCAGTTGAGAGAGGTCTTTCTAGAATGCATCCTTCATTTCCGGCGAACTGTAATCAGACGGTGCATACGCGGATACGAAGAATAAGCTTCGATGTTTTGTTCTGTAGCAGTTGATCTGAACTGAATCATTCAGACGTACAGAGAAAAGTCGGCTATTAACCGAGATCCAGTCGAGAAGTGAACGCTGGGCCTTGAAAATGAGCGCAAACCCAAAACGCCAGCAACACCGCGAGCTTCGGATCACGAATCGCCTGAAACATGGAGAGTGAAGGGTGAGGATGAGAATGGAGATAATTGAGATAGAGTCTTGTATGGGTGATTCGGAGACAGCATACATCTAAATGGAAGGTTCTAAGGGTTCTAGTTAAGGCAGCTTGCCGATCGATCTGGTAGAGTTTGCGGGCATTGATTGCGGCGCAGTTGAAAGGAGATTTTGGTCTTAAAACTCTGATAGCCTCTGAGTAGTTGACCGCATTAGTTGAACGCTGAGTGATATTCTATGGGTGGCGCAAATCGCATGCATCTTTTAAAGTTTGAGGGTGAAAAGAGGAGGCGGAGAGATGAGAAAGATGGTCTTTCAAATGGGTACCTAAGATTTAGGGGCACAGCATACTTTGCGATAGCCCACACCGACAAAGGGTTCTTCTTTGACCACCTTTGATTCAAACGCCTGACCTGCAACGTAGCGACGATTTACGGGTTTTTCTTTAGAAATATTAACGGGAGCCCTCGAATCAAACTTCGGTCCCGCAAGGCAGTGGAGCGTAGATCCAACGCAGGAGGGTGAACGAAGTATCCAAATGTGAGCTTCTGGAAACCTATCGCGCAAGATCTTGGAATTTCGGTTCAGTATTCCCTTCGCTGGTGCGTTGGTTGACGGTCCGCTTTTCGGGATCTGCCCTTAGCCCCATGCAACCAATGACACACCAGCCGAGGTGACATCATCAGTGCTTGTGAAGTGGCCAAGTGAGGCTGAAGGTCATGTACGCAATCTGTGAAAACTGAAACTATGGAACCAAACACTGATATTGCCAACTGTTTGTTCACGGAGCCTCGTGCGAATGCCTCAGATAACTATCCACATCATTACTCGTCAAACCAATCAATCAGGTGAGCAGTTGAGTTCTACTTTTTTCATGAATGTACAATTTGATGTTCACAGGGAAAATACGGACAAAACCCAGTGGCGATTGCGAATAAATTATTTATTTTTTATTCTGGGAACCGGAAATCACAAATAAACAAATAAACATTTGTTCACATTATATTTTTGTTTAAATAGCAACGTTACTAATTTACAATTGCCATGCATTAATTAGCCTCCCTTCTCTCATCCCCACGCATACACACACAATATCAGCGATCAAAACCCCTATTGTGTCTGATTTCAGTTCCTTGCAAACATACCAAAACAAATCAGGTTCGGTGGCAATTCCAATAAATAAAACGTATGTCGCCGAATCATGAATATGTGAAATACGAGAATCACTTGGGGATGAGTAGAGTGCATTGCGCCACTCGAAATCAAATTTATCATGCTTAAAAGCTGATAAATTGGGACATTTCGTGTGAAATGCTAATTTCAGCAAAGCGTTCACATAAACAGAGACCTTCCCAGTTGTATAAAACCATGTCAAGAAAAGAAAACGGGTTTTAAAACATAGTTGAATAAAGGCCCCTTTGATTTTATATTTGAGAAATTTACCCACAATTAAGCAATGTGATACCCTAACAGCGAAAGACAATAACATGGTACAGCTTTTCTGGCTGAAAGGCAGATTTCAAACCGGCATCAGTTGAAAGTTTTATTTGGTTGAATTTATTGATTTGTATTTGATACTTCCAGATAAATCCAAATTTCAACAGAATAGCTAGCCTCTTATCAACAGTAGTTATTTCACCATGTGTATTTCGATCGGCATGAACCCGTCCGGACTCAGTGACGACGTAACGTTCTGGGCAACGCCAAACAGGGCTGGAAATTGGTTCATTATGCGGCCAAAACGTTGCACTATTTTTTATTAATCATTTTCACCGACGCATGGGCTTAATAAGCGAGTGATGCTCCTTCGCTTGACAAAGATTGTAAAATACTGTGCTGAACAGATACCTGCCAATCAGCCTAATATCCCTAGATAATAGTTTCTTAAGTTTTCCATTAAATTCCTTTTAATTTTAGAAAACGATTTTCAAAGCATCATCATATCGCAATGTAGAAGTACCAGTGTCACGCGTTCACATGGCAGTGCCGAACTGATGCGAGTGTTTTTTTGGAAGAACACCATGCTTCAGGGGCGAACAGAATGACATAAAACAAAAATCAATCTGCAATTCTTGTTCTGCAGTTTCACGAAAGGCTCTTGGACTGTGGTCAATCAGGTGGACAGCCTATTGGTCTCTTCTGCAGTTACAAGAACGAAGCCTTGGATTCACTCCCAGGTGTCGTCAAAATTAACCCATCATCTCTTTGTGTGCACACAAAGGATACTACTAACAGACGCAAGTTGTACGTCATCACACTAATACTACCACTTCATCTAGTAGTGCTCTGCAGACATCTCATTTTAGCCATTTTAATGACCATTCGGTTAATATCTGATGTTATGTGTCACCAACGTTAACATACAGACACGTAGATATGTTGCGAATCCTGAAGAAAATATTTGTTTTTCCTTTCGATGCACCTAATTGTGCAGCGGTTTGTGAATATGGTTGAAATACATCAACGAATTACCCTGGGAAAAAACTTGAACTGTAAGTCTTCGAGGGTTGCACTAACTTTACGTACATCTCCATTACTTGTTTTCGATTAGCTATGGCTTCACAATATGTTATTCAATCATCTGATTAGGTGATAATTGTTTGATAAAACGATCACANTTGATAAAACGATCACAGCCTGTGGGATTTTTGAACGTTAGTTCGCACTCACATGCACACACACAAATGCCGCTTCAAATGTGTTGATGATGGTTTCGCTTCTTGCGGAAATCATTGTCAGTAGCTTTATTTCAGGCCCATGCACAGACATATTACATTTCAGTAATACCCCGGAGCGGTGATATTGGTGCCAAAAGAATTTTTGGATGGTATAAATAGCTAAATGTCTGCACAAGCGACTTTTCTATTTGCACTTCACGCTCCAGTGAACTGTTGTTTAAGTGACATTATTCATGGCAAAAAGCGAATAGCCATGCTTTTGGTTTATCGGTGGCACCAACAGAATGATAAATTCATTCACCTTAATATGGTTTTCGATCGTAAGGAAGGCGATTTGCATTCGTATATCCACTAGCTTCCGAAAACTGAAAATGTTTTGTTCTACTTTCGGAGTGAACGATCATTTGCGGAATCGTTCCAGCCTTGTATCGGATGATCCGACCAATCATTTAGTCGGGATTACTGGTTGGGAGCTAAGCGGAATCCGTAGTAGAGGTAACTTGAAACAGTTCAAGAAGACCACTGCAATTAGTACAATGCTTCTTCTTCGCAGTATGTGTAAATCGGCCGAAAATTCACTTGAACCCGTTGGATGAGATACAATATTCATCGAAACTCAAAGTTTTTATTTAGAGCCAGGAAACACTAAATGGTAAGGCCAGAAGCTGCAACCCAAATGCGATTCAGTTAAGCCGTGCGATCGATGAATGTAAAGCCACTCGCAATGCTGGACAGTACACACGATAGGTAAAGCAGACCTTTATGGACGTGTCAGCAGTGGTTAGGCAAACTTTTGACCGCATTTTGAGGTCAACCTCCAAGTGTTGTTTGTACAAACCATGTTGCGTGTTTATCAATTGCGCGCAGTAACTCATGTTTTGTGGGTTCAATGAGTGGAGGCTTTTGTACATTATGTGGGGCAGTCATAATTGGAACATGAAGAGAAAGGAAAAGATTGGTGTAACACAATGTTAAGGTGCACATAGAAAATCTATCAGATTACGAGTGAAAGAAGAGGGTTTTCACCAAGCGTTTTGTTTGTTTTCATCAGCGGATGATATGATTCTTTATTTTGGAATAGCGTTTCGCAAAGCGGTTAACAGTTCTCTACAGAGGAAAATCTGGGAATAAAATGCGGCATATGCATCATCAGGCAAAAGTTAGTAGATATGGACCACTGCGACTTTAATATCTGCATTTATGAAACCAATTGACCGGATGATCAATATGAGCGAATGATAAAGGAATCTCAACAAGGCCCACCGTGTGCAGCAATGTCCAGATGATGTATAACCTCAGGCCTACAACCCATAAATCATAACTTTATGTAGATGCGCCGACACCTAATTTTCCAGACGCCCCGCTCGAGGAATGACATTTACTTGAATGGTGGAACATTGCATACTTGAAAAGCTCAAAGCATCCGACTGGAGGGCTATAGGAGTGTAAAAGACTGTCATCATGAACAGCCCAAAGAGGAAATAAATGGTCGACTTTCATGGTGGTTATGTTATTGACCTTAACGCATTTTCGCTTTCAGCTGACCATTACTTGCCCGCATGGGGGCGTGACAGGGCGCAAGCAATCCTCAATTAGACCGTTCAAGCCCACTCCGGAGATGCATCCAGATTTGAGGTTTGATCTAAAGAGAGCTCATCGATAGTGCACATTTACCGTCCCTTCAGGGGATGTCAAATCCGGACCAACCGAATGGACGAAGTACAAGTTACTACTACCGGTTCACATCCGACGAAACCAGAATGACCAACTAGAATTTGATTCTGTCACCCTTAAAAAAGCTGCCTAGATACTTTTGTCATTAAACAATCGCTTTAGGAACTGAGACCGTTTTCCAAAAGCCCTCAAAGTGACCATGCCATCAGTGATCATCAATCTGATGTTACATTTACTGAATCCAGTTGAACAACAAAACCAGCTTTTATTACTGACTCGTTTAATGCCACCTTCATGGGATGCGTTCAACTGGTGTAACGGGTAGTCCTCATTGAAATAGATCAGGCCTTGACGTCCAACCATTATTTTTGTCGCAGTAACTGGTTTTCATTGTTGTTTTTCCTGGTCTCAGTCACAATTGTAAACCATATTTGCACCGTTCCATTTGGTTCCAAATTGAGTCCTATTGGGGATTTTGGTTCATTGGGCTTGTGTTTTTTCTTCGCAGATTGTTAATCATACCCTTCCATGGAAAACAAGCCATCCTTTGAAGGTTTCAGCCCACGCCGAGACCGAGCCTGAATTCAGTTGTCTGACGAATCCCTTTCGAGAGAACATTTTGCTACACACTCCAATTCAAGCATAAAGTGGATTTCGTATCCAAGCTATACTACGTTTCAGTCCCTTATGTTCATTTGATAGGTTTTATTTCCGGCTGAACTTTGGAATATAACTCGAAAAAGCTAAACAATATTTGGTAAATATTCAGCCAGTAGTAGTGTCTGAAGGAGGTAAACTATATTTTGAGGCACATGAAATGCAGGCGTTAAACTCATTGGTGGAAGGAACCTTAAGTAAGAAGATCCCATAGTGGGGTCATGCAAGGTACCACCTTTGCAGTTTTGTAATCTCCAGGATTTCCGGGTGTAATTGAGAGTGATCGATTTGGTTTAAAAAAATAAAAATACAGAAATGTGACCCTAGAAGAGCGAAATAATCGATTAAAAATATTTTAACATGAAAAGGCAGTTTATTAGGGGTATTCAAGCAACATCATTCAGTTTAATGAGCTGGTCAATGAGGCACCGCTTGCTTGCTTACTCAAGTCATTACCATACATGTCAGTAGTTAATTCCGGAACGGAAACCTGACGGGGATATATTAT
Organism: Echinostoma caproni; assembly: GCA_900618425.1. NCBI lineage: Eukaryota > Metazoa > Platyhelminthes > Trematoda > Plagiorchiida > Echinostomatidae > Echinostoma > Echinostoma caproni. The sequence continues at coordinate 7,670 of UZAN01039849.1, read as the reverse complement.
TTACATAGTTTACTTGTTTGGCCACCGGTTCCATTGAAAGTTTCGTCCTGCGCAGTTTCCAGTTCGCGGTTGGTGTGATATTCATTCGTTTTCTGTAAAAGACTAAGTTTTTTTCACCATACTCTTCCAAGTGAAATATCACAAATAGGCCTCCGTCAANTTTTCCAAAGCTCCGCCGAATTCCTCAAATGATTTCATTTTACAGCCAAGGAGCAGATGACTTTAATCAACTGCCACAAACTATGCCTGTTGATGTCTTATCAACTTCCGTTCCGAACCCTCCTCTACCCACTGAAAACGCCTCTTATTATGTGCTTTGTATCACGAATCACATAAATCATCTCATCGTCCTCCACCCCATTACGGTCTCTCATTTACAATCGCACTATTGTGAATAACTTCTGGGGTATCTGTTTACGCTTCATTTGCTCTATACGCGACTAATTCCCTCTCTGAAAGTTGAATCAAATCCTCCTATACCCTCATGAAAGTTTACAATGGAGTCATAACCCCGGAGGCTAATGAAGAGATCAGTGATGCACGATGCCCGTAACAAGCTC
>UZAN01039848.1:51400-99226 GCA_900618425.1 Echinostoma caproni | reverse complement strand
ACACCGCCTTCGATGGCTTGGTTAGGTCATGCGTATGCTTGCCCAAAGTTTACCTTTGCATGCGCAATATTCGCTTACTGGGAGAGGTTGTAAGAAACGTCACGGCGGTTAGATCATATTATGGCGTTGAGGTATGAAGCTTCGTTCAACGTTCGCTTCGGTTGGTGCAACTCGCCTACCGGGCTGGAGTTCATGGGATGCAGATGGCCAATGGTCAGAGATACTGAGAAAACTGGCTAAACATGGAGTTCATTGGCGCTATATAAAAAACTGCAATCCCATTATGGCAAAAACAACAAATAAGTAGATTCATTTCCGTTTTCTCCTTGTTCTATGATTTCCCCATTTTATTTTCTTCAGGCTGTACCCCTTACTACATTTTATTGTTCATTTTGCTTTGGTACCAGTTTTCTCTCCAATACGGTGTGGATATATATATATATATAAATATACATATATAATATGGCAATAATTATTGTCTGTATTATGTAATCTTACGTGTCAGCGTGTGCGGTTTCATAATGGATCGCGGAATTCATAGGTGACACGTGTGCCTGTCAAATTTTACCTTCCGTTTTGACGTCAATAAATGAACGTTCATTGTTGGATTCTCCTGAAAAGACCTTCCATTAAAGTTTATTTGGTTGGAAGATTTACTTATTATTGTGTATATTGTTGTTCACAAACATGATTATGGTAACTTGTAATATCACATGTGGGAGCTCAACTGCCTTCAATTGCCAAACCTTGCGGACGAGAACAGTTCAACTGGTTCACGACCTTAAACAATGCTCCATTTTGATCATACGTGGAAATTCCAATTTCGTCAATGAAGGATCCTGTTGTTTGTTCCTAAATTCGTTAATTAAATCTGTTAAGTTTGACATTCGGGAGTGTAGTTTGTCCTACTTGTAATCCGAGCAAACCAGTTCTGGTTTTCTCGTGGTAAACAGGAAATAAGTAACCAGATTCATGATATTTCGCAGACCTTTTCCGTCGTGAACGGAATTGTTACATTTCAACCCCACTAAATTGTTTGTTTCCTTTTGCTATGAACACGCCATGTACAGGGAACATCCGCTTCCAGTGACTTCCCTACTCAATCCTATACAGTCTCAATTGTTTAGGACAATATTAGATCAAACCGAACCGGATCCAGCCATGTCTGAGGAGTATCACAGTCACGTGCTTCATAGCAAGCCCAGAGCTGCTGATCGCTGCAAAAGTTTTTCAGGAACATTCAGGCAATTATAGATAAAATAAGTAACAATCTGAGGAGCATTAGTGCATGTTTTGTATGATTCCAATGTGCCTGTTTCAACGAAAAAAATACAAATATGTTCTGATTCAAAATACACGATGGTATTGGTTACGAGTTTCAGCATCTGTCAGAAGTTCTTTTTACTCTTCACATTCTACTGATCTTCTTATTTATATAGTTATCCTTATATCGCACTCGATGAATAAACTAATACGTTAGGGCAACCAACATTCTGTATTGTAATTTATAAACAAGCATTCATCTAATCAGTTACTGTTGTGCTACGCGTCCTGTGTGCATATTTTTCTTTCTAAAGAACTGAGAAATCCATGTAACAATGATTGATCCTTTTGGAGATTGGTTACACTCCATCACCGGAGTAGGGGTCTTGTAGGTTATCGAACATTCCTCACTAGTTGCTCTCGATTTGTTGAACAAAATCTACGTGATTGACAACCAGACTCAATAGGAACAAGCGAGGAAAGTAGGCAATAACTTATTATCTAGGTCAGGTTAGCAGTTTACTGAACTTATCAGTCTCACCTCAGCACCATTAGGTAGCAAAGACAATGCAGCTAAACTATTACCCCACCTGGTTATTGTCTATTTAACAGAAATGGTCAGGGGCAAAACACTTCTTTGTATTGTTCAGCTTATCACGTGATGTTCTATAACGTTTTCATAGGTTATTTTCAAAACGTGTCCCAACCACTCGGAATTAAAAATAGTCTCAATCGTCAAACAAAAAAATGAGTACAATGTTTCGAAAATGTTTACCACTTTGTGCTTTAAGACAAGTAAAAAGCAATCAATCAATTAGGCAAAACCTTATTTCTGTGTGGACATTTTTGTGCACCATTACCATATCCAGATAGTTCGATTTTCGTCTACTACCGGACTACTGTTATGAAACAAAATACAAATTTTCACACACACAGATTAATCCATTGTTCACCTTAATCCGATTTAGAATAAATTAGGATGAACAGGTCCAGCTTAAAACAGTGTGATTGCTTGGGTTAATTAGCATCAACTCGACCAGTTAGGGTCAACACTGGATGTGACCATTTTTAGATGCTAAAGGAATGTCCCCCACTACCATCATTCATGAACGATTATTGAACTTCGGGTAAGGTGGTCATGCTACAGTAAAAACGGACAATGTTGCAATTAGAATCGAGAAACAGAATAAGATTGTGCTGCCGTTTTCTGTAACTTTTTATTTTTAATTATTGCTTTGTTTAAGTCGCCTCTGACCCAAAGTCAAAGAAAGCCCAGAGAAAAACCCGTAATAAATTAACAGAATGCACCCTGAATTGAGACAGACCATGGGAGTGCAAAATGAGATTGGTTCTTTTTATTCTATGACAAACTATTTGATTGATCCCTAATTCAATCGCACTTCACATACGCGTACAAACTCATCGGGAATCAGGTTATTTCATAGTCTGAAAAGTATGCAGCAAATTGAATAAGTATCGGTAGATGGGTGTGCATTGTTCATTGCCGATTGGATGTCTGGTTTTCGGTTGGCGGGATCACGGTTTTGCACCCATGCTGTGCACATGAACCTGATTCGTTTACGCACCGAAAAGCCCATTGCCCACACTCGTTTGAAGCATCATTTATCGTCTGACATTATCGCAGTCCGGAGATGTGGCAAGTTAATGGGTTTTTGTCTTTCTGATTCTGTGGATAAAAGTGAATTCACTTCTCGCTGTGGAAGTGTGGAATGCCATTTTTGCCTGTCTAATTTTCACATCTTCTGCATCGATTGTCAGTATGCGAGGAATCAGATCATCACGAATGTTTGTTTATTTTGATCAAAATATGTTGAAATGTACAGCAAAAACGAATCCGAACGATAGCCGAATCGGTGTCGCCAGTGAAGGGATACATCACCGTAACTTTCATCTTAATCTTTCTCACACCTACCAACGTATGCCAATGTACATTAGACAAGGCTGATTTTTTCATCCAATAATCGCGTGAATTGATCGATTGCATTGCATGCTGCAATTTCTTACGCTTTCGGTGAATTACATTTACCTTCAATCTTCTGTCGGGAATTTTCTTCGGAATCCCAGTTTAACTTTGAATTTCATAAACCTCAGAGGTAAATTATTTTTGTCTAACGTATGTTGATCATTATCTTTTCTTTGTCATCTGTAAAATGAAGAAGTAAGAGAACATGTTCGTAAGGAAAATTGGGAAGGGATTAGTCCCACAGGTTTAAAACAAAACGAGTGAGAAAATCAAAAAAACCTTAACGATAATAGTGTTCTTTGTTGAACATCGTTGGGCATTTCCCTATATGTTGTCATTATCTTGTTAAACATATGAAATAAACAACTTGTTAGAATTTTTTTCTCATTGTACCGAAGGAATTAACACATTTCATATTATTGTTTTCGATTTACACACGTAAGTCATTATTTACTGACTATTCATTAGTTTTAGGCACCCATCCATTACGTAACAAAGCAATATAGGTTTCAACTTAGCCCGTAAATCTACAGTTCCGCACCGTTGGCATTCCGTTGCTCTGTCCTAACACCCGTAATGGTATGATCACATCGTCCCTCTCATTCATTCATTCGGTCAGAATTATAAGCACCTCTCCACTCGAAAAATATTATGACAGAATCTCTTTTCCCTTATCAAGCATAACTATTGTTCTTTATATACATTGAGTTTACCGTCGGATGGCGAATATTCCGTGGTCATACTCGCTCCGTAATTTTGAGGTCTGCTATTGTTCAGACATTTTAAACGGCCGAAATGATGAACATCTACCGAACTATGCGCATCCCCAATCCTCCGGTTACGGAAAGCTTACCTCGGCAAGTCAACTCAAAAGTTATCTAAAAATATAAGTGTCGGTGTAGTAACTCCAACGTAGACGTCACAGGAAGACAGTTTGGTAACCGGACCGTTGAGCAAATCTGGGATTATAAGCAAATAGAAGTCGCTAAACCGTCTTCTGTGGAATGTGATAAGCGTCCTAAGCACACAGGACTCAATCTTCGACAATTGCTAGAGATTTATGAACGACGCACAATTATGCTAACCGAGAAAATTAACAATGCATTATCTTTTCTTTCTTTTCTTTTGTCTTTTTATTTTCATTTTCTTTTATTGAATATATAAAGATACAATTTTCAGGAAGGGGGAAGCGGCCAATCAAAGGCCTGCCATTCAACACACAATGGGGGAAGTCAGCCAGTACTGGTGGGATTCGAACTCAGATCCCCGGGGTGATAATTTGGTGACCTTACCACCTATCTGCAGGTTATACAACGCTCGGCAGCTTCATTCAGGCGGTTGTGCTCAATCTTGATATCCCTCTTAAAGCAAATGAGAAAACCCTTACACTTCAAGTGTCTTAGTCTGTTAACTCGTTTCGAAAACTATGACTATTTTTCTGATGTGCACGCCTAGGTAAACCCTGTTCAGGTTTTGACAATAAGCACAAAATCAGCAAATTGCTTCCTATAAAAGTCACAAACTGTTAAGCCACGGTCATGCCCATTCACAATGAGGAACCCAGGTTTTGGAACATGATCCACGTAGACAAATGAACCAATGTTACTTCCCATCATCCATCAGTTAGCGATACGCCAATGGAATGAATTATTTTACTAAAGAAGAGCAGGTAATGTTCCGTACCTCATATAAATAGCAAATCGGGTATAGTTTTACAAAAATACGAGGTATCTTAAAAACATTGATATTGGTAATCGATTATTCGTTCTTGCGAACGCAGACGTACAATAAACGACCTCGACCAGAAACCAGTAAGCCTCTTTCTTGTCTGAAGTTTACATCCGACACCGTGTGACAGAATTGACGTTCAAACTAGAAAGTCGTTTGGATATGCCACGAACCTACTGAAAATGGAACTTCGTTTGTGATACGAGGGACTTTGACTTGAACCATTATACATCTTGTGTTCCGAAGATGATCATTGTGTTCCAACTCCATGTTTCTTTGCCAATAAGTGAAATAAAGTTACAGCTGATCTTCAAAAAAACAGAAATAAGGCCCCTGGCGCACCGAATCACGCTTTTGTCAAAGCGGTTTGCGCAACGTCTGCGAAAAAGCCTAATGACGGAAAGTTTGACGTAAGAAGTGGAAACACCTTCATACAATCGAAAAGAAACAAACTGAGAAAACTACGACCCATCTCCTGTCATCCAGAGGTCTTCGTGTAATTATTGGGACGGCTTTTGCTCACCCAAAACCGCTCAATAGCACAAAACATTTGGTTGAAAATATCGTGTGATATATACTTTAAGGTATACTATTGGGGAAAGAGGAAGTCAAATGAATCCGGTACTATGAGGAAGTTGTTTAGTTTCAGACGGTGTGGCACAAACCGTGGTCTATCAACCAAATTTGACAAACAAATGCTCGAGCCTAGTTGAAAACGATGGTCGGAACATCAAACACTTGGATGTGTAATCAATAACTAGAAAACTCAGTTGTTCGCGCTGTCTTTTATCATTTTATTCTCCGTGTATGAGCAATTAAAGGTAAACTTCACGGGATATCATATAATTAGACAAGATACTGTTGGAGATTTACTTTGAAAAAGTGATAGGTAAAGCCAATAGATATGGCACATTTCCTGTAGGGCAATGATGGCGCCGTGGTAACGTCACCGAATTATCACATAGGGGATTTGAGTTCGAATCTTAGCTACACCGCCCAGTTGTGTGTTGAATGGCAGTCCTTTGATTGGTCGCTTCTTCCTTCCTAAAATATTATCTTCCTTTTATTCAATAAAAGGAAGTAGAAATAATTCTGGCAAATCGAACAACGCTCCTCATCTTCTGTGGTTTATAATGTGTAGACCAGAGATCAGTAAATGAGGCTTATACATGTCCACTAATAACTAAATGGCATTGCATTTCTCTGATCTTTAATCAAGCAACGTTCACTACAGGCCATACGCAATGAAACATTTTCCTTAATTCAGTCATGTAGGGATTTAATGCAGGTATGAACACAGATCCGCGGATGCCTATGAGAAATCAAGCTTTTCTCTGTGATCTTCATTTGTCTGTATCTAGTAAATTAACGTTACCTTATCCTCCACAAAAGTCCATTTGCTGCTGCCTTCGCAAACAAAAACACATTAAAGAATGATTAAAAATTATTGGTAAACTGTTTGACGTGTTCAAGTGCGGTCAACCATCCAAGTTCATGGCCCAAATAAGCTTCTTTCCACACAGATCAAACCGATTACAATCAATCAACATTATGATGGTGGTGTTGGTAATGGCGGTGGTGGTGCTCATAGAAGTTCAGAATCGAACTAATAATATACATAAATATATTTTTATATATACATAGTTATGTTCGCATAAACCGGATACGGCGATTCATTTTATCTGAATATCAAATTGTAAAATGTAAAAACCTTAGTGCTTTAGATAGGAGTACATGAACAGCTGAACGCAACCGGAAGCAGATCCTGTTGAACGTCAGTGACAACACTAATTCATGTAGGAGCACATATTGAGATGAGCATGTTGTGTTTATTCCCGTTTTTCTGCCAACAAGATGGCGTGAGTTTTATTTTCGTTCAAGTTAGCATGCTACGGGCTACCGAGAGGGAGAATACGAAAGGTCTGAGAACAAATAGTTGGAATGCGGTGTTGTAAAAGGATGGATATCTTGTGGAGGAAGGTCGAATGTGTCTCATTACTGACCAGTGATTTCCTCAAACTATCCTTATCATTCCGATGCATTGTCGATCAACAGAATGATTTTTATGACACCGGGGGACAGAATGTTTAAGCTGTTGATAATATGCTGTCCTTTATAGATTCATCAACGATTATTGCTCAGGGTCTATCGAGTAGTTGCGCTATGGAGGACAGCCGAAAAGAAAACCACTTAACAAGTAATTTTATTTTACAGAAAAATATGTTCTTAACATTTCTATGCTTTTCCACAACAGCCAACACCGTAGCGCTGTTACTCTTAGGGGAGCTTTAACTCCTCGAATTTCCTCCGCTGCTAACAATTTGTTATTGCCGACAAGATAAAATAGTCATCTGCTTCGTCCTTGACCGAAATCACCCGTATGATTTTGGAAACCCAGTGGTGAAGTAATCAAGACCACATTGCGATTAAAATCGAAGTCGTCCGTATTTGGCTTTACATAGTTAAATTCAAATCTATCACAGTCTGACTGACTGGATGCGATCAGTTTGATGCGTGTCAGAGTTTCATTTTCGTTTTGATTTACTATTAGCACTTTCCGGTTTGGTTGTGGTTCCATTGAACTTTACACACAAGATTCAGAAATGATTGAACACAGAAACTTTATTTTCCTACTAAAGTGCAATCAGTGTAATATTTACACCAGCACGTTACATCAGTAACCGGGATGTTTGTTGCGGATCTTTTATAACGCTTCGTGATACTTTTATTCAGTCAGCTTTCAACGTGACAGGGAAATAAATATTTTGCGTAATGCGTGACTGTTTATTAATTTTTTCACTGTATATTAATAAGTTCCTGTGTTGCTATTTTCCTCATTTTCATCGTACGCTTCATTTCTCTAACTGTCAACAACAGTGGGTGCGAATAATTGATTTTGTCCTTCCTACGTATGACCTAACTGGTTAAATACACAAAAAGGTAGACTTTCCAATGACCCGTCATCAGGAGAGGTATCAGGATCGTCCTTCATGACACCTTATGGTCGAAGAGAAAAATAGTCTTCCTAATTATTTCCAGTTTCTCCTATGAGCACGGTTATGGCACAAATTACACGAGTCACCTGCATGTTCAAGAACATCATCCAATGCCGCTTGCTCATCGAAAGAAAGGAGTCATGTGGAGCTATATCCCAGTCCAACCGTTGACAGTGCTCAAATGATCAATCGAGAGGATGTTTTCAATGGAATATACCAGATTCTTATAATTGATACGTATATAAAATTTACTTAGGGAAGGAGCCAACACCTTCTGTTAGCTGATTTAGGAGCACTTACAAGGTTGATTCAGAAGCTTCAGTTTTCTTGACCACAAAAATGCATAGCCTCTTTGTGACGTCTAGTGAATCCTAGCTTTATTGTCTCAACACTTGTCTGACCCCGGATGACTCTATTCATCCAAGTCTGGAAAAGTGATCAATAAATAAATTAAACATATAAATGACTGGGGAACACTTAACTCAATTGTTCTCGTACACCGAATGTAAAGAATCCGAATATGATGAGAAGGATGACTGATTATTAAAATTGGAAATATTTTTTATAAAACTGTCAGACAATGATCTTTGTTTATCTTTTTTCAGTAGCACCGTCTTTCGTCAATGAAATTAACCACCTCTTTATTTCTTAGTTGATAAGGAATATTAAATTTTCAGATTTTTGAGTAATAATGTTGGTTTAGTACATGGTATAACTGTAACCACCTGTTTCGAATGCACTAGTGATTCTAATAAAAGATATCGTGACACGTCGAACTTGCTGTGCATAAAGTTATCGTACCTTACTTTTGTCTTTTAAAATCAAGTAAAACCGGTTGCGAAAAATTCTAACTTGTTACATTTCATTTTGGGTTAAATTGGGTGATTACCTATGATATTTTCTAAATAAAAATGTTTAGTGTCATTCTGTGGGAGAATAGTATCAAACAACTATTTCTATCAATCTTTGCACCTTACTTTAATTTCGCCTTACGCTTGTGTAGTGATTTTATGTAGTCATGAACTACCTGATCGCTACAAGATAAACTTTTTCATCCTTCTATACATGAACTACTTGATAATTGTTTTCACCAGGTAATGAATGGCTAATTATAAGGCTGCCATGGATTGCTATACTTGAAAGATTCAGTATAAGAGTATGAACTACAAATCATAAGAAAATATTTAGTAATGAATTTAAACATTTAGCTAATACCATAATATTCGTTTCTGAATTATGTCCAACCAATTAATTTCGTTCAAATTTGAGCTGGTTTCGTTCATCCGACGTCATTATCTTCTAGATAATGTGACATTTCTCCTATTATCCTGCAACAATATGAGTAACTCCGTCCGTGAATCATGCCAACGCGTTTGGATATTGATAGATGAATATCCACTTTTATTTCGTGACCAACTTTTTGTCTTCCTCTCTCACTCTCTGATCGCAAATGCATCTACCCAAAACATTATACCCAGACTACAACGGTTACAATGTGCACACTGATGACCACCCTAATTCAGCTGCTTTTTCAAACGATACCTCTTCAGACCTACAAATAGCACACTGGTGCGCGGGCTAATGATTACTTTGACAGATTGAAAGGAGGCCTAGTCTGCCATTGAAAGAATGCATGGAATGCAGAGTGAGAAATGTTGCACGTTTCACAACTGTCTAAATGCATCTATTCCAGTAACAGGAATCTGAACACAAGGCAGATCAAGTTTCGTCTGATGTCTGTGAAAAAGGAAGCCTAAAATGAACATGCGTAGATTAGTTTTCTCAAGCTACGTTGCAAATCGTACACCCATCGAACTGTCGGAGGGCAGAAAAGAACACTCAATAGGCGATAGTTGTTGTTTCGTTCAGCAGTTTCGTTTACCGCTTGCAAAAACAAGGCAATCGAGCATGCAATACAACACAGGAACCTGGCCGTCATGAACGTGTTTAAACACCTGCGACGAGTTTGTGAAACAAACGTATTTAAGCATTGGATTGACAGTAATGCTGATGAAGAATGAAACGAGTGATTGACCAAATAAGAAGAATAGGAAGGACAGTCATTCAAGTCATCAGTTGATTAGATATTTGTAAACTTGCTTACGTTCGTAACATGCTGTGAACCACTAAATATAGTCGCTTTTGAATTGGAGGGTTTTACGAGACCTTTTTGGACTATAACCGTTTGCTGGATCACCGCAGACTGTGCATGATTAGCTTGAAACTAAACTGATTGGAGTGAAGTCAGATGACTGCAATTTTATAGCAGTCCAATTTTATGCACTATTATTTGTGAAAAGAATAACTGTCTTCATTGCGTGTTTTGTTGAGCATAACGTTTGAAGAATAAGTAACAACTGATTGATGTAGTTATGCAAGTCGAATATGTCCTAAGACATTAGTGGGTAAACTACATGAAAGTTGTATGGGGAGATTGTCTACTCTATTGAGTGGCGATTTTCAGCCGGCTAAAATGATCATCGTCACCACCACTACTCTATTCCTCTGCTGGTTGTTTCCGTGTCTTCCCTCGCCCAAGTCCTTTCTAAAGTCTTTGAACTTTATGATCCGATTTTGATAATTCATTTTCATCTCCGATGAGTTTGATCGCTTATCAGTGTATTTAATCAGAGAGAGAGAGTGGATAAAACAAATATCATTTTCTCATTTTTCGGAAGTCCCGTAGTTTTGTTCCTAAAGTTGCAAAAATGATGTTTTGGCGATTAAAGCAACCCTGAGGTATGTATCTGCGCTAAGTTATGATTGCTCTCAAATGTGAATTCTGACAGCGTTTCGTTTAATTTAAACGAGGTCTTTTCCCAAAGGGGGGACGCGCAAGAAATGTAAGCCTTCAAACATTTTCCATCTTTTGGCACGTTTTAAAGTGGATGAGTATTCATGTCAACCTAGTGACGTAGAATAAATTTAGGCACCAACCTTATGTAACACAGGCTGACTTGCCGTCTAACGCAGCTGAACCGCAACTGCGGGATCCCTTCTGATAGTTTGGTCGATATGAACTCGCACGTACTGCGTTGTCATGCATGCGTTTGATGGGTCAATCAGAAATGATAGCTTGGAATTTACAATGTGTTTTTTCAAACTACAATGCTCAAATCGTCATTGTAGATGTCTACAATCGTTCATTGCATTATGATGCAATAAAACTTTGTGAAATACCCTGAATTTGGTGTTCGGCTTATTGGGGGTAATTTGATAGATGTATCTAATCTTCTAAGTAAATTATGGGGCGGAGTGAACAAGGCATCCATTTGCTGCATTTGTGCAACTGGGAAACAACAATCCTCATCATTATTTAGCTCATTCCATCCGCATCCTTAACTTTTGCTTTATTGTAATTTTTTAGCTGCTAACTATAGAGAAATTTAAAGCACAAATCACTTAGTAGACGATGTACCTATTTGAACGCCATCGGGGAAACAAAAACCGTGAGACTAATGTTCGAGGCCCCAGGTTTTATCCTGCGATCAATAATACTAATAATTATAACCTGTACCCTAGAAAAGGCTGCACAAAACAGACGTCTTTTAGGTCTATTTGATCCCGAATGGTAAGGCGTTTGTTGAAAATTGTAGTCTGTCAAATTTTGGTTTTCTTGTGTTTGAAACATTAATGCCCTTTTCACACAGTTCTGTCTTGTTGATTTGATTTGATTGTTATTGATTTTGCAAAGTGTTTCTACATCAAAGATGTCTGGACCATTTAAATGCTACTTGAAACGCACAAACGTAGAAGATGTGAACAAAAATGTAGACAAACTATTTCGTTAACTTTCTGACGTTAGATACATGTGTTATGATAAGTAAATAATAAGGAAAACGAAAACTTGGTTTTGTCGTTTTTGTGCAGTATGATTCCTGAGAGGCATCCGAATTCCCTTATGATCAAATGTATTGCACTTGTTCCCTGATTCATTCGATAGATAGAAACTCTCTAGTGTGCATTAAGTGGGCTTTGTTAGTGCATTTTTATGATTCAAGCCTAATTGAGAAGTTACATCAGTCTTACTGAACTGAAACCATCTGTTGTCATTTACAATTTCCCGGTAGTAACAGACTGTTGTTTACCCCGTAGAGTTACGGACAGTCTTACATTTCATTAATAAAGTCATCTCTGATTTTACCTGTAGATTTTATCTTCGCTTCGAATCAGTTCGTTTTATGCAAGTGACCGAGTCGAAAACGAAATAATCATCAACAATTAGTAATACGACTCCAAAGTCAAAGTAGTATTGAGTGCATTTTATTAAGGCAATATTGTAGTTGCCCTTTGTCCCCTGAATGTTATGGATTCATCAAAATTCCTGTGTTGCTGCACATAAAATGTTTAGCTTAGTCAGATGCATAAACAGGGGTCCACTGCATGTTAATCCACAATAGGCCCATATAGAAATCTAACATCTCATCTTGAGTTCACAGATATGGTGTTCCCGAGTAGTACTGATGCGTTTAACGGTTGTTCTACAATGATGGTCCTACAATAATAAGGGAGGAGGCGTTTAAGGGCAACAGAACGAACCTAGTTTCTGTTTCCCTCATAAATGATATAACCCCTTTTTCACCGTGCAAACTATTGCGTAAGACTCATTTTCAAGGCAGAGTCTAGACCAATAGTTATTCATAGAATCCCTTTATTTATTATTTATTCAAGTATTAGATTGCTGATTTCCGACTACTCAAAAAATCGCCATACGTATCACCACCGTTGTGGATTCCAATCGATTTTGTGCAACGTGCAACTTAAAAATTTTCCCCTGAAAAATATTTCATTTACTCCATAAAACGCGATAACGTGGATCTATTTATTGATCATAAAACACGCAATATTGAAAGTTTCATCACATGATCTCGACGCAGTAATCATCGATTCTAGTACCAATCTTGTCTCAGTTTTGGGATGGAAAAAGTACCATAAAACTTATTTCAGATGAAAAATCGGGGACGTTTCATATTCCAATGCACCGCGCGGATTCGGATGCGCCACTGTGGCAGAAAGCTAGTCGTGATTTGGTTGCGAAATACTTGCTTGAATGTTTAATTTATCAATCATTTGGTGTGCATAGTCTTGTGCACAGTAACTGCTTACCAGTAATGGTTGAGACAAGTCGACGACTGTGTAACTTAAAAGACAAGTTACAACTTCGGAATAAGTAAGATTGAATCAAACCGAACAAAACGAGAAGCAAGATACAGGTACTAAAACAGAAGTTAGTTCAGGTACAAGAATCGTGGTGTTGTACAACAGAACAGACATTAGAATTTCCTAAACTTTCGATGATGGATAATAACGTGGACAAGGTGCTAAATTACGACTCACCTTATCACCGTCGGCACAACTCTAACCACATCATTTGACTTGTAGTAGCAATACCGATTCCCAATTTGGTTTTCTAAGCCATGGATGATTACACCACGTTTGGTGACATAAAGAAATAATAGTAGCTACCGATGTCTTATGAAATCAAATTGAGGAATTCCGTCATCCGAAGGACTTAATAACGTCATACCTGAGGGATTCGACGGTCTAGTGTAATTTCTGCTGATATATTCATGACGAACTGAAAAAGCTCCTTAGTCAAAGTGAATTGAGCTGGGAGCACTTCAGTCATTTAGTCGTGATTCCAAGCAATTAAACATATTATCCTCCAGTTCAATTGCCCTGTAGGAACAGGTACCTACTAAATCCATTCTAGTTTGTGCAAACCGCAGGGATAATAAATCTTCTCGTCCATCGTTCAAGCACCAGTATGTAGACAATGTTTCGTTGATGATGGTTTCAATTTGTTATGTAAGGTTTATGTAGTGTATGGATTATTTGCAGGACCATCAACTCTAACTACAATACTAACATGTGCAGATGTATGAACAGAGCAGTTTGCTACACTATGAACACCACCCTTCGTCTGCTTACTCAAATATGAATGCATGTTTAGCATTGAGATCCGTTTAAGCACGGTCCAGATGAAGTAATGAGGCTAAAAGACCATAATTTCGTCGCCATTAGTTATTTGCTAATCCAAGACTACTTCCCTGATGGTTTGATGATCTCGGTTTAATTTTGGACACATCTAAATTTTCAACACATATGAAATGCTCCAATTATTCGCTTTCTGTTATTCTACTTGATAACTTCAAATGCTATCCCTGCCAGGGCTTGCCTGAGAAAATCACTTTAAGAAGAATGGAAGCCTCACTTGAAGTGTTCAATGAAACCGATTAAAGAAAACCCCACAGAACCATCACTTAGCATATTCACTGTTAGTTGTGTTTGTTCTTTAATGGTACATGGATGCACTGTTCATTTTCGCATCAAAGTTATCGAACATTTCATGATTTTAAAAACGGAATCACAGAGTTGCGTAAGCACCAATGTGGCTCGGTTGATACATTCGTTACCTGAGAATAATATCAGTCTATTAGATAATGCATTCCCCGGATTCCCATCTGAAGCAAAACCATTAATCAATAATTTATCCGCATCTGTAGAATTGATAGACATCAGAAGATTGTGAATCTGATTCACGTGTGTTTCGGCATAGCACAATATTCTCACAAAAAAACTATCCCAATATTTCGCTACATTTGAGCCCCTACATTTTGTTACATCTGTTTTGAATAGCTGAATACTTTTAATGGAAAACGAATAGTTCATCGTAGAACAGTTTACTAAGATTCAATACATCAAATGACTTCCCTATATCATGGGATTCACTGTATTAGTTTCTATGCGGCTGCCAACATGAAACGCGCAAGGCACTTGTACAATCCGTGAGTGCATGCAGTTCGCACAAGACGTGTTTTCCGTCTTTCTTATTCCTGTAGGAACAATAGCGGTAATAATATAATTTACCATACCGGATAGAACATTTAGAATTTATAGATCGCACTCCAGGTCAAAGTAGATTTAATTTCACAACATTCTGGAGGTGATGTAATTTGACATGAATATGTATGTGTAATTTTGCACGTCATACGCAAAGAATGCAGCGGTAAAATCGGCTGAAATTTATTGAGTTACATAATATGAAGGACGAGCAATTTTATTCCTTGTGGTCTGCTCTTTTCGATTCCATATTCATGTAAATGTCTTTGAACAGGTCCTCTCAGATGCAAGTAAACGGATGAAGGATGAATTTTTCTCATATATAATCTATTTGATAGTAAATATGATTGCTTTATTTTAAGAGTGCTTCGTGATGAACTAAACATTATAGAAGTTGAGATGAAACAATTCTTTAGTTTATTGTTTTGAAATAAAAGCCGGTTTATTACGTCTAAAACAGGGTATCCCTCCTTCGATAGTGTGCCGTTTGGTTTGCATCACTCGGACACAATCGACCGTATCGGACCGTATCGGTTCGTGTTTCTGATTCGCTTTCCAGTCCTATGGACGTTACCCGTGGGGTTCCACAAGGATCTGTGCTTNTCGCAGATGACGCCAAAATTTGGAATACAGTAACGCAACCAACGGGCTCACTGGAACTCCAAGGAACGTTGAATGCAGCCCATCTGTGGTCCCTTATGAACGATATAGAATTCAATGTGCCAAAATGAAAGGTTCTATCTCTACGACACCGGGGGAGATTTTCATATTTCCTCGGAAATGAACAACTGCCACACGCCACAAGTGAGAAGCACCTGGGTATCATCATTTAAGGAAATCTAAGCTGCTCACACAACTGCACCAAGGTGTCCAATGCAGCTGTAAAGAATGCCGGCTTGCTTAAGCGGGTCTTCGGCCGGTTTGAGTCAGCTTTATTCCCCCGCCTATTATCAGCATACATTTGACCACTCACAGAATACGCTATCCAGGCCTGGAATCCATGACTACAGCGTGATTGCAAGATGCTGGCGCGTCCACAACGGATGGCCACCAAAATGGTCAGGGGGTTGAATCGGTGTTCATATGCAGAGAGATTGAAATCACTGGGGTTATATTCCAATCATTACCGGCGCATCAGAGGAGATATGATTATGGTATACCAAGTAATGCAAAACCCAAGCCATCCGTGTCGCCCGCTTTTGAAATTATCACCCCACGTTCATCTTAGAGGACATCCATTTAAACTAGTGGTCTCAAAATGCCGCTTGGAATTCCGGCGTCAGTCATTCGCAGTCAGTGTGTTCGATCTGGAACTCTCTACTATCCTACGTCGTCTGTGCTCCAAGCATTGCGTCTTTCAAACTGAGGCTCGATGAAACATTAGCACACCTTGTTGCTGCGTGCAGCAGTGGGAAAAGCACGTATCACGTGACATTTTGCACAAAGAATGGTATGTATCACTGTTTCTTACTCCACCGCACGAACCTATGGGACCAGAAAACATGAGCTTGTAAGTTATTCCCATTATAAATCTTTGAAATCTTTGAAGGTACAAGTAATTGACAAAATGGAGTCTTAGCAAAACACTTAATTGACTTCGATACTATTTCTGAGACGATCGCACATGGCCTTCTACTGGTTCCTCTATAAGGACATATACCTCGTTGATCGATTCGTGCAAGTATCCCGGCAGTTTCCGTTAACTGTTTTGATTGTTATTATGTTATTATATTATGTTATGTTATATTATTCATTATATTATTCATTCATTCCGATGAAAACCATTTTCGTATTAGGACTTCAAACTTTCGCGACGTATTTAGTTGAATGCTCTGTAACCTCCTTGTTCATTATCAGCTTATTATATATATATATATATATATATATATATTGTGTGACTACCAGCAATTTTCTTTTGGGGTGATACAATTTCGGTTTAACATAACCATATGTGCTACGCGGAAAGATTTCATTAATAAATTTGTTTTTCTTTAGATTGTCTATTTGCTAGTGTACCCGCTTCCTGAAAAACTCAACAATGGTGTACCTGTAATTTCCTGTGTATGAACGATATCGCTTATTAGGTCACCATGCTCACAGGAAGAAACCTACTGGTAGGTTGTTTTGATTTACAGTTGCTGTGGTACTGGTTTTGGAATCACCTTTTACAACAAGCAGAGGAATTTTAGCTTCATGATTGGTGAGTTTTGAAGATCGGTTGTCAAAGACTAAAACGGAATGCTTCACGTGATTTAGGTCGGAAAACGTTCCTTCACAAGCTACTTGATGTATACCACCAATAATCGAGTTATCCATTGATAATTTTGCCAAAATTGACAGAGAGTATGACGATATAACTTCATATATCCCGTCAGTAATTTGTTACATTGGTTGGAGTGAAACAAAATCAGGTAAGATAAATCCTTTTTTCACAGCACAATTGAAGTGGATCTTTGAGTTCATTGAGAGTTGTTTGATTCAAGGTAAAACCGTAGCTGCTGAAAGTTTCACGAAAGCGTGTCCCATTTGGGAAAACTTCTCGCGCTCTTTATCGATGCATTCAAATTATCGACACAATCAAGAAGTTCTCTGAATCACTTCTCCCAAATAGTGATATCTGTGTTTCTTTGGAAGAAATTAACTCCAAAGGATAATTGAAAACTAATATACCGCAATCAATGTAGCTTACCTTCATCTTGTACAGGCACTAGATTTTACGCAAATATCAAATCAGGTGTATTGAAACCTATTCGTTATGAAACCTCATCAACCTTGTTCTCAATTGAAGGTAACGAGTAAACCTCTAAAGATGGTAAATTTCTGATGTTCTGGTAGATTTCATCGTAGAAAGTTTGAGCGGAGCCAATTCTCATTCAGGAGTAAACATAATTCTGAATCTCGTTTTCAGTGGATGTTCTAAATCTTAGCAAAGCACACAGTGTAGTATTTTAGTTCCTGTGTTTTCAAATTTGTTTCTTGGCTTTGCTAAACACCTGAAATCAACCTAAATCAAACATATCGTCGACCTCTTCAAATTACTTCTATTCTTCTGAGTAGTTTAGTCTCACAGGGATACCAAAGCGGTCGAACATAAGAGAAAACTTAAGTTGTCACCTCCACATTTGGCACACCTATAGTTCGTATGCTTCTCTGTAAAACTGAATATGAACCAATCTGTTCAATAAATTATTCCATTTTGCATAGTGCTCGCGCCGGGGTTTAGAAACATATCTCCTTAGTTCCTCTTCATCCATGTTTTGAACTAGTACATTAAATTTAAAATAGAAACAAAAAGGATTTCAGACAAATGTTACTTGGATGTCCCATAGGTGGGATCAGACATATGGAAAAACTGCGTCCATCTTTGATAGCCCAAAAACAAGCTCTGATTTAATTCAGGCGATCCTAATTTCAGTTCTTTCCGGTAATAGGCAACGTGCACCAGGTAGCTGGATAGAATTCTATGGCTGGGCGTAGTTCTGTGAGTCAAAATTGACTACAACTACTTATCCGTACTTGGCTTCATGATGTAACCGAAATGGGACACACGTATTGATCAATACATTTTGCTTCCATCTGAACCAATAACATGAGATAATTTTCGATACTTTTCAACAAACATGGGTTCCTTTGACAAGCATTTAATTTAAAACTCATAGAATGCCCCTACAGTGTGCTTGGTTAAATGCTGCTATTGGATGATTGATAACGTGGATTAACGAAGGCATGCTCGAAATACACAAACCACAGACCGCAATCACTATCTTGATGCGTTTCTAATTTGGTTCTATCTCCCACGGTGATGTTTTTATGCTGCATAAATGATGGACTCTATATATGGCAAATTTGGCAATAGTTGTTACTGGTGAGATGCCAAATTATCCGCATTTCATCTTTCTCCGATGTGGTCTCGTGATACCGTCACGGCCTTGTACAGCTACACTGAACCTTGGATTTGGGTTAAACTGACCCCATTTCACTTCAATTTCCAAATTCTGGTCACCCGTGGGTGTGATTTGATTAGGACAGCCTAAACACTCCTTTTATGCAAGAATTCTGATTCAACTAGCAATGACCTACTGTGAGATTCTTGGTTCGTGTAGGCACCAGGATGTCCCCTATGAACGAATACACCAGACAACCGCAAGTTGGCCGAGTCTAGGTGTGAGCTGGAACCGACGACAGAGAGAATGTTCTCCGTGGAGAGGGTGAACCGACATTCTGGAGGAGAGGAAAATGCAGATACCATGAACCAAAAGGTCCAGTGAGACGTGAACACGACTCACACTCAAACGGACTGACAAGTTGTCAAGGTCGTTACACTAACGTTAAACTGCAACGCCAGCAAAACTAGAGAGTATAATGTGTTCTGAGTGCCTTGATTGCAGTGAGTAGTGTGTGTAAAATGAACATAAAACGATAATCACTTTAGATCCAAGGTCGAATCGGTTGAATATAGCAAATCTGTATTTAAACTATTCGCGCCTCTGGGCTGAAGGAATTCTTGGGTATTATACCCATAATACAAAGAGGAAACGGTTCTTTGAATTACCTTGTGCCCTTTATTCATGTTACATCAGACGACAGAAACAGCGTACATCTGTTCACCCATTTGATTATGATGATAATGTACGCCTAATTGTAATCATCCACTTGTACTCTGATAAACCTCATGGGAATAATGAGTTTTGTTTATCATTTTATTGTTTGCTTTCTATTTTCACTAATAAACAACGGTGGATAAATAAATACGGACACAGTAAACTCAAAATTAAATTATCGAGCAATTCGTCTTGATTAAACTTAGGGGACACGAATGCGAGCTTAGCGGCAATGTTATTTGAAATGCTCCTATCCGTGGTACATTCGGACAAAATAAAAACTTCGCAAACGGGCAAACATAGTCGAATGCTTTTGCAAATAAGAATTGCATTTATTCTTCGAAGATTCATGTAAAACGCATTTATTGCCGTTTAGAGTGCTAGTGTTCCCAAAAAAACGTGGTCAGCTAACTTACCATGGTGCACAACAGGATTTCTTGACTTATTTAATACTGTGTAACTGACTGATTGACTCTTCAGATCATACCGGTAATGATTTTTCTCACGGGGTGTTTGTCCAAACTCAATTACCACAAATGGATACGATCCCCAAAAAACCCGTCTGAATGTAATACTTCGCAGCATTCCACGCTAAATGACACTTATCAAACCTCCATTTGAATTAGGCTTCTCAGCAAACAAAAGAAGGAAGAATGACGTTGTAGCCTTTATTTTATTCATTATTATTATTACTGTTCTTTGATTAAAAAGATCTAAATAAATTTTAGTGACTCGGTATTCGCTTACTGAATAATCTTCATAATATGATTTATTGCGGGCACATGACACGCGCCCTCTACTTCAATTGCAGTTGCTGAGATGAGCCCATGTATAGTACATACTACTTATTACAAATTCATCTACACCTTTTCCCATCAAAATTTAGCAATAATCCCTTATAATTTAACCACGACCTCTATTCCTTTAGTCTTGACGTAGAATCTTCACTCTTACGGCTGTAAACGAGTTCGATCAAAAAGTATCGGAACACTTTGAGGTAGACGAATGTTGAAATATTTTATTTTCCCCAAGTGTTTATGTTGCAAAACTTGTTTAAGAAAGGAAAAGGTGCATTTATTTTATAAAGTACGCAGTTAATCGTCGTAATACTGTAAAACGTGTCAATCACTATAATTTCTCCATTTGTGACAGCCTGTTTATAAGCCGCTTTTCTCTCACTGAAAAATTGTATAATTGTATTCTCAATATTAGGAAATAAGAATGAAAACAAAGAAATTAAAGGAAATAGAAAATACTGATGAACTTAGGTAAGCAATTTTTTATGAACTTCGTTGAATACACGCGGTCTGTCGATGTGTCTGCCTCTCTCTATACAGAGTCCTCTTCAAATGGCGCTATGGAATGGTATGCATTTGGTTCTTTATTGTGGCACGGTTTTTACTTACAAGAGTAACGGCATTTGTTTATACCAATCTCTTGGATTTCTGCCATCTTTCATCCGGGGATGTAAAAGAACACTTTACAATGGGTAAACTCGGAAGACCACAGAGGTTCAATAGCGGGAAAGGTCGACAGAGATTAATTGAATGAGCACTAAAAGTTGATGCCTCGAAAGAAGTTGTGAAAGATATCAGCAGTAGGATAAAAACTGTTCGTGTTACTCCATCTACGTAGCGGAAACAACACATTTGTGTGATGTTATGGACGAGAAATCAAATGACACATTGAGACAGTTAAAGTAGATGATTTCCCAGGCACATTGATCAGCAGGTCTTTGACTAATCGAGTGCAGCTAGGACAGTATTATTCGGTTTTGGAGCTAACTATTCAACTCGGTAAACATCAAATTGATAAGTGCGGAATATGCCGATTGGTTACGGTGAGTTGTTAACGTAACACTGAAGATGTAAACTGTCAAGATCAGATATAGCACATGATGGAGGCGCAGTTATGAACGCTCCGAAGTGAACTGTGCATCCATTAGAAGCCTCCCGTTCAGTAAAGGTCTTCAGTTCAACATAGTAACGTGTGGATCTGTTGTCGTTAATTTGAAATAGGAAAGCCATACTAAGACAGCTTGACATGCTTTTAATGGGTTTCTACCAAGATGCTCCAAGCCAATTATTACTGAGAGACCGGTTATATCATTATTGTTTATCGTTGAAAATGAGGGCGTTGAATGCGCACACGAAACACCTACTTCGAATTCTACTTCTGCACAGTCTCTTGCTTAACACATTGGAAGACGTTTTCAGTTAATTCAAGTAAGCAGGTAAGCATTTTACTACTTCAATTAGCTTAATAACCGCCAAATTAAAAACGAGAAACACGGAAACCATATGAGTTGTTTCAAATGGTTTTACGATGCAAGCATATCGTTTAAGCATTCTCCAATCCGTTTGCGGTGCAGCATTTGATACCGATATAGCGGACAACTGTACAGCATACGATCGCCACACCTTTCATAATCATTCTTCGCAACATCTAAATCTCTTAAAAAATAAGTTTTCACTGTTCATCTATATCAGAATATTCCCATTCTTTTTGTTTTGAATCTATTACAGCGGCATGAGTCAAGCTTACGTGTTGAGGTTGACCAACTTCGTTTCGCTAATAAATGATTGTAATTCGAATAATAATGTAGTCTTATGGGTCCGGGCTAAAGAATTTAAGTAAACGGATGTAATTGTAAACTTTATACACCCTATCGAGTATACATACAGCAGGGTGAAGTGAAGAAAACACGTATACTAAATGTGTAATAAATGAAAAACAAATGGTTGCTGTAGAAAACTGATATGATAGGGGATTTTCCAACTCAGTCATGGTAGTCATGCGACTTGCTACGAGGCAGAAAAGATAAGTAATTGTGCTATTTCGGCACATGTTGATACATGCCGGAATAAGCGTAAATAGTGAAGGCGTAAATGGTTAAAACACACATATATGGAAATGGGTGTGCAGGCAGTGCTCTTGTCCTGAGAGCATGTGGCTGATTAATCTGTCACGCATTTAAATGGTTGTACACAATAAAATCAACAGAACGGTTTTGGGAATGCCGCTGCGACGGGAAAGATATTTAAGGGATCTGTGAAAGATAATGAAGTTGTTTTCCTTTAGTTCAGGAAAGAGCTGGAGGAACAGTACAACCATTTTGGAAGAATGTAAGCTGTCACAAGTTTAACGACTACGTTTAGAGGAACGGCGGACGTTTTAAGTTTGAAGAGTAGCGGATAATCTACAAACCATAATGTGAGTACTTTGTTGAATGTTATGGCTAAACGGATATGAGTCGAGGCCAAATAATTGTGCGTTGCGGCTAAATTTTTATGGAAAAAGGTGTAGATCACGATGAATAGATCAGAGGACTCTGCGATAAAACTGTACATTTTTGAATCGGATTATCGGGAAAGTGGGATCCCCGGATCGATGCAATTTNAAAATGTTAATTTCATCTTCACTTTAAATTCATTTAAAGCTAGATCACTCAAAAGGGGTGGGTGAACACTTATAGATTGGTCTCTCAGGGATAACCTATTTCATAAAGTACGGAAGCTAACTCACTCATTCTGTAAGTGTTGCAAGCATTTTTCTATTCATTTCAAAATGCTATATGATTATGTTACCCATCGAGTGAACCAATCAAAACCCATGATGCACTCTGAAATACCGTTCCCTTAAGTTAACTAGATAATGATAAATGGATCCTTTTAGAGAATATAAATATAGAGCGCGGTCGAAAATTTGTGCACCATTAGGTAAAAAACGGATTCAGCATTGACGTGAGACCAAGTGTTTTTATCTCAATAATGCTGCCTTTTGATTTGTCTCCAGTTCGGTATCTACTCAATCAAAAATAAGTTGCTCTATTGTCGAATTCGAGGTCCACTGTTCGAGTCCGTGCAATGGAGAGAATTCCATACAAGTCTTTGGCGACTGCTGCACCGACTTCCATCCAGTTGAAAAAGCAATCACCTTTCAGACGTTTACCAATCTCGCGATAGCCTCATAAGACAGTGAGATATCTTACACACACACGCACGAGTAAATAATAAGTTTCGGGTCGGCAAAACAGTGAAAGTAAAATTTGATTTTGAAACAAAACCGAGGAAAGGAAATAGACGTTGATTCCTAAAAAGTACGAAGTTTTTATCTATAATTTTGTGAAGAAAAAACTATCGGTTGACAAAGGGTTTGATCAGTTTCACCTTACGATGTACAGCTCAAACATCTAAGCGTATCTGTTGGT
Organism: Echinostoma caproni; assembly: GCA_900618425.1. NCBI lineage: Eukaryota > Metazoa > Platyhelminthes > Trematoda > Plagiorchiida > Echinostomatidae > Echinostoma > Echinostoma caproni. The sequence continues at coordinate 75,601 of UZAN01039848.1, read as the reverse complement.
TTTGCATCAACTTGGCATTTTTCACAACAGCTTGTTGTGCTAAATGCTATGGAGGCAGTTATAAATTGACATGCAATAAGCCTAGAATCTTCGCGCACAAAACATACCGCATTGTTTTGTCAAAATAGGCTAAAATAATAATAGGGCCAGAAGAACTATGAGTAAATCTGAATCTCCAAATCAATCGCCCCAAAAGCTGCATAAATAAGCCGCCATACAAATATTTACTTTTTCAATTTATTCGAGGAAAAAGCAAGACCTATAGACAATGTGAAGCATTTAGGTTTTATTCGTGAATGATAGCGAAGGGAAAGAGAAAGTGGATGTCGTGCATTGTAACGGTCGGCAAATGATGGAGACCTCTTTCGATAAATAAATAACAAATCACACTTCTCAACTAACTCGACTAAACTCATAAAACCCAAACTAATTCTCTATTTGTAGAACACAATCGCTGTCATAAGTATTAGTTATCACTGCTGAGTCAAACGGCATTTGTTAAAGTTGTGTAATCGAAGTGCTGCATATTGTCACAATTAAACACTATCGACACCATGAAATTCGTAAACATAAAAACATATTGTTGCATTTACAAGTATCACATTGAATTCTCTCAGTCCTTGTGTGTTTTCTTTCGCCCGAGTTACAGAGATGAATTTGGAGTCCAGGTGTTAACTCGAATTATATTTCAAGATCTCTTGCCTGCCCGAAATTGGATTTGGCTGATGGCCACTTGTGCAGCATGCTAACCAAACAGACAAATCTTGTTCAACCTAAGCTCATGCAAGAGCTTGGATTATTTTTCGAGCATTGATAGGGTGCACACTTTTACGCTTATTTATGTATCCCGTTATCACCCCTTGCTTAACTAATTGAAAATAGGGACAAATCGGACACATTGCCCTGCGAAATCCTCAGACCGATGAGTTACTTCTATTTTCTGGCGCTCACTGGGGTTTTGATCAAGCTTTGTGTGCCTCATGGAACTTCGGCCGCTTAGCATTTAAAATGAAAGATGAATCAAATATTTTGTTGAATCAACTATCGGTTCGGTTACGCAGATAAAGGTGTTTATTATTACATTGTTACAACTAAATCTGAATTGAATTAATATTTTTCTGAACTTTGCACTGAAATATTTCACCTAACGTTAACGGAACTTGCCTCTAGATGACTGTGCGCACATAGTGTCTTCCCACGCAAATGGAAATGTATTATGGCAGCAGTCATACATTTATTGTCTGTTGTTTCGCATTATAGGTATGTGGAAAGCTGGATTTCTCATAAGCAAAAGGATAACATATAATGAAAACGATGGCGAATATACTTGTATGCATATTAAAGACACTAGTAAAGATAAGATATACGAAGGAAAACTTCACTTTCATAGCTTATAACATTTGGTCTACTTGCTTTTCCGTATGGTTTCATCAAACCAATCCATTTGTCTTATCTTGTATTGTGCATTGCTAGTTCCTGCACTGAAAAATGGAATGAAAGAAATGACACATTTTTCATGGTTCTTCCATTCTTGAGAAACGAACAATCGTTTACACTTTCGTTCTACCATTTGACATTTGTTAAATTCCCATGTAAAATAAGAAAGCATATTTAAAAAATGTTACCAAGGTATTCACGAGAAATTCCTTGAGCATTCGTTCATCGATCGCCATGAGAAACATTAATACAACATTTTACTTTGTGATCACAAGTGGACGATGTCCGCGGATGATTTTAGGATGGGGGTCAGATGTTCACTATGACTTATAGGCTGTAGTCAAGTAGTCCAAAAGGTAGAACCTACCACTAATTTTTTTCAGATGTTGTTAACTACATTGTCTAACTCAAGCAATTCTTTGGAGACCATGGTTTAAAGGTGAACTAGAAAAGGGACCTCGTAGTCACTAGAAAACAGGATTCCAGACCATTGATCAATGACAGAGAGCGACAAATAACAGTTGATTAGAACACTTTGGGTTGTATTGCGTGGCATCCGAAGTTGTCCCTTTCTCTATTCAAGATGGATCCTAGGGCACCACGGAATTATGGAATTTTGGGGATGATAGTGAATGCCTGGATAAAAATAAACTGTTCGGGAATCCAAGTAATTTAAGGTCACAGTGGTTAGTGTTACGAACAACACCTGATCGAACTCAGACGTGGGTAAACTATGGGCATCCTAATTTATTGTTTTAAGGTAAATAAATACCACTGTATGATCTATCATCAAATATTGTAAATCATTTTATCATTAAAATGTGGAATCAGAACGCGGCCAAGTAAGACTAAAAGACTGTGCCACATTCTTCAGTAATATGACAGGTTTACTGGTGAACAAACCTTCAGAAAATGTGACTAACCGAAGCAGCGTTTGTCACTTGAGAACGCAGTCGTTATAGCCCTTTTTAGAGGCAGTCTGCTGTATAATTCACATTCACCAATTTCTTATTGGGTTTGAAATATGATACCAACTTTTTTGAATGAAAAGGCTATTTGCTTGCAGTTTTGAAAATCAAAGGAAGCGTCAACAATACTGGAACTGAGTATTCCATCGACATAATCTGCACTGATTTTGTTGATTCCAACTGTCAGAAATTAAAACGCTAGGTAAATGTGCTAATTGTCTTAAAGTCTTTGAAGATTGGAAGATTACCATCCGGGTGTTTAACGACTGATCCACAGTAATTCACATAGTAGTTGCCATTTTCGGGGATCTACTTTGCGAATATCACTTGACTGAAAACTGATATTAATGATTTAAATCTGATTGCTAGTGTACAAGAAATGGTCAAACTATGTTAGGGATAGTCTTCTGCGCACCCAGCTCCCAATGGCCAAGCCTATTCTCCAAGTTTATGGTTGAAAAAAACTAAACTTTTTCGTTTGTAGATTGAAGTCAACACTAAGTTGTGCTAATAAAACGAAGCTCCTCTGCCTGCATCATGTGACTTGGTTCATCGGAGGGTACCAACGGATCACATCACAGTTGGGTCACGTGTGCTGCTCGAGTTGTCTAATGTAATAGGTGTCAAGCCCCCATCCCTCTACACACAAACATCGTGTCCCCTAATGATCACTTCCAACTGAAACATCGCAGTAGATTATTTGTAATTAGGGTTTTGACCTATGAACATAGTTGAAGAATGAATAACTGAAACAAATTGTTCGCTTCAACCTGTAATCTCATGATAGTTATTGAATTAAATTTATCTGATTTCTTATTTTCGTCATGACCTACGGTCTGTCCTCGATTAGCGAACGAATGCACTAGCATTCCGTTTCAATATAATACCCCTGTGAGACTTTGCTGAATCATGCTCAAATAGATCAAACGGACAGTAAACACAGAACTTGATTGTATCTTTTTTAAATAAAAGTAGGCTGGATAACACAAAAACAAAATATCTTTCAAGAGGTGGATGAACACCGAAATTCACAAAACGTTTTCTGTTGTTGTAGTTTTTACCTGTTCGTTTTTTGCATAGATCGCCATGAGAGCTCTGCATGCGAAACTCAATATTTGCCACATACTAATTGTAAAGGAAACTTAAAATAAATAGTTGGTATGTTTGCTCAATATTGACCTAAGTGAGCAAATATTAGTACAATGAGGATGAATTTGCAAACGTATTTGAGGATTAAGTGTATAACACCCCTATATTCCTAAGAAAGAGCAATCCAACTGACAGCAGGTAAATGAACTTGCAATTGGACATGGACGATTTGTCACCAATAACACATATCGGCTTCCAATGAAAAAATTTTGGAGTGACAGATCGGTTGATGCATCAATTTGTGCAACTTTTCAGCTTACGTTCATTCAAAAGTGCATCTGTAATGCTTACCAAGCATCGCAGAAAATCGAAATGTTGTTTCTACCTGGTGCTTCTCTTGAAACATTTCGCGAGAGAAAACATCGTCGATTATGAAATCGGATTGTGATTAAAGAATGCAACACAAATAACTAAACACCTTATTTTCAGCTTCATTCTTTAGACAGAATGGCATCGATAACCCGTTTAGGCTGACTGTAGTCAACCCGAAATCTAGCACCTGAAACTGGATATGTTATGCATTGTGTACTCTCAAACAGGCCACATTTTTGGCAGCCAGGGAATAGATTATTAAATCAAGGTTTTAAACACGTTGAAGGTTTATGATTTAAATATATCAAAATCAGATAATTTGCTGTTTGAAAATGTTTTTCAATGAAATTCTGTCTGTGTTGCGGTGAAACCATTCTTCGGATGGATACAGAAGAACAAGTCGTAAGGAGGCCAACATCATAGTAAAATTAATACACGTTCCCCCTTGGTTGGCCTGAGTCCATCAGTTACACATGCGATCGTGACAAGCTGAACAGCACATCCGCGACGTGATGGTAAACGGCTTATCGATTTTTTTCTGGATCGTCTAAACGACACTCAATATCTACAACGGAACAATAGAATTTATTGGCAAACCTTAAAATGTCACTATTTATAAAAGTTTAAATATGATCTAGCCGGTGTTTTCTGCATAAACATTAGATTCTCCCAAATGAGCGGGAATGTTTTCCGCCAATCCAAAAATTATCTATGTGCAAATAATCTGAATTGCTTTTCACGGAAGCTTCAAATCATGTGCACGGTCAGACTGTTTATCCTGGACTGTATATCATTGAATCACGTGACGGGACTGGTAAAACGTTCTACGGGACTGCATTCCTAATCAAGTTGTGGGAAAGTACACTGCCGTTTTAGTTACGCATTATGGACCAACTGATTTCCAAAGCCATATGGCTTTCCCATCCTGAACTTGTCGTTGAATAATCTCAGGAAATATTTTAAATTTTTACATCTTTTTATCGCATAATTCGATTCATAGTTGAAACCGACGGCATTAGAAAAACGCCACGTAAAGCTCATAATGTTAATTAGGCATACAAATATCCTAATTATCATGAGGATAAATAATTCGAAACAATTTTGGGTGACGAATGTTCAACATTTCAAAATACTATGCAAGATTCTTCTGATAATGGATATGAAATGGGCCTACCCCGTGAGTTGAAAGGTCGTTACGAAAAATAAAGTTCTATTGGTGTATTTTTCGCTGTATTCAATTTAAATATTCTCATCCTGGAACACATTTTGTCATATTTTGCCATAATTCGACAGTTCAAGTCCTAGACCTCAATTTTACGTGGGCGCAGTCAGCGGCACTGAACTCATTTAGATGCTGCGCTATTCATCAGGCACCAAAACACAGGGGATATAATCACGTACATACACATGTACAGATGGTGAAATCTGACAATAAAACCAGTTAGTGTAATCCATTCTCATTGGTGTATGAAACCAACAAACTAATGCTGCTTGTATGATAGCTTTCCGAAAGCCGTTTATTGCATTGTTTCCGATTTTTATTCGTGTTTTTAACGATTTCTACTCCTCCGAATGATCAAGCTAATGAAGTTGCCCAGTTGTCCTGGGTGAAAGACTTTTGTCGAAAGCATAGAAAGAAAATGTATGAATGTTTCTGAACAGTTGTTCATCAACATAGGAGTTGTTCCGATTGCTGGGCTCTCTCGAACATTGTGATTGCCGCTTATCAGTTAGCCTTCTCTTATACCCCCTGCAAAGATATTTCACTATGCATGTGGTGGAGCTCGTTGCCAGGGCACATCAACCCACACAAACACGTCCAGTTCAACTTCTCCTTTGTTTAAGCGCTTCGATTTCCTTCAAATGAGTTAGGTGGTCCTCGTTCATTACATTTCTATTGATAGTACATAAATATGATGCGTTCATCATCTTTTAGCTGAAAGGCAAATACTTTCTTAATGAAAAGCATCCATGGATATCTGAAAGTAACCGCATTACAATACAGTATGCCGAACTATTTTAACCAAATAATTCTTGCAATGTAAAAATATTTTTATTGACATTTAAATTGACTTCTTTGAATCATAAATCATCGATATATAGTTGGTTCCGTTTAATTTGTATAATTTGGATAACTTGCGGTAAATAAGGCAGTAAAAAACGTTACTCAGGTATGCGAGGACTTGACTTAGCGAAAAATGTTGGAAATAACTCATTCCCGCTTGGTTAAACACACATTCAAACAGTCCTGTCTTTCCAATGTAACTAACACACAGGTTATGCATCTAATGCTACTTCGTTTGGAAACAGCGATGTGAAGAGCCTGTTTAATACAAATAGCAGTGCTTCTCAGGTATAAAAACAATGCCATGACCTATAAATGTTCCGGTTTGTTTCAAATCGGCATCCCATAGAGGATTCCTGCGTACCTCTTTCCTAATATGACTTAAACGTATTGAGAACTATTTATTTCTAAGCTTCAAATGCCTTTTCAAACATGCCTAGCCAACAACGAGCACTGAACAACTGTTTCGTGTTAGTTAGAGCTCATTAGTAGTTCGTGGTACCTCCCTGTCGATCGTTTATTTCACACAACCATGCACCTAGTTGTTGCTCATCAGCCGCGTAGCGCAACGACAAGCAAATTCGGCTCTCAACTGAAATTCTCCCCGTTCGAAACCTAAAAGCAGAAAGGGGAGCATGAATCAATATTGAGCCCCGAGAAATTTAATAAAAATGCTAAAGGCTCGAGAAAAAACATAGTTTTCCGGCAATGCCTTCACGTACATTCTGTAGCCGTTGAAATGCAGTCCAATATCGAGCATAATGGGCACTATATGAGCAAAACATGGGAGCTGAAGACCGTTTGAGATCTCATCATTTCACATTTGTTTATTTGAATAAACTAATTGCCAAGATGAATCTTCATGGGAATAAGGACAAGACAGCACTGCTTGTCGCCCGTTAATCCACAACTATTCCTGTTAAATAAAGTGAGGGAAGCCAAGCATTTTACACAATCAAATAGGGTGGACAAACCGAGGTGAATGTTCACTGTGGAATGTTTTGGACAGTATGTAACATGATGGTTATGAGTTTTTGGGATGCAAGCTACTGTTAAAAGTGTATCGAACGTAATGGGAGTGGTAATAATTGGAACGAATGGTCAGTAAAGAATAGTATTGATTTTGACACAGAGCCTTGTTATTTTTCAAATTTCACAGTTTGGGCAGTACCTGTTGGTGACTTACCCGTAGGACAATGGAAAAAGGTCAACGATGACCTTGAAATTTCCTTCAGAAGTTATGCTTTTCTTTGATATATTGCTAACCATATGATACGGATCAACCAGTGAACTGCTATAGCAATGGGTTCTGAGGGATTGATGAGCCCTTAGGGTTTGCGGAATCGCTACGACTGAAAGAAGTAATAATCCACGGTTTTCCGGTGGACCTTACTCGATGTTTCCTCCAGCATTCCATGTATATGGCTCTCGATGGACAAAAAAGATAAACATTGACCTTTTCTTGCTCCACATTGAGGCATTCCGACGCATAAGCGCGGTATGGGGATAACCGAAGACAAACCCAAAAACCGGTGAAACTGGCCTCATCACCGCAATGAAACAAATGGATCTCACAAATGCCAAATCATTTCCTAACCTCCTTTCATGGAGATATTTTGAAGATTCTAATTTAAATTGCAAGCCGAAATGTATGCACGGGATACAAAAAAACAACTCGCAGCAAAAATGCAATCGGTGAGGAGAGGAAAATTCCAAATGAGGTAATAAGTTGCAAGAAATACGGAAAAAACATACTAGAAGAAAGTGTAAATTGACGAATATTGTAAAGTATAAAGCTTTTTTATAAACCATTGTAAAAATGCAAACAAACGATCGCCTATGTGGCCATCCAAATCATTTTATTGTCCAGCGTTTTGTTTTCAAAAATTTGACTATTTGTCTCCTCAGACTGATAGGCATTGTAGCTGTTATTGCGAAGACCAGGAAATCACGAAAACGTTTTTTGTGCGTTTAAGATTATAACAAAAACCGGTGCTCACTCTCTGACGTTTTCAAACGACTGATCCAAAAATCGCATGAGGAAATACACAAACATTTTGATACAAACTTGCGTAATTTTACTTGTTTGTAAATGAGTTATTCAATAGGTTTCCATTCAGGATTGGTTTGGTTGAACTTTTCAACAGGAGAAGGGCAGCGTTTTTAGTTACAATACACTTCCGTTTAATCAATGTTGTAGTTTCTATTAACTTATTTCTGCGGATGAACAAGGGTACATATCACACTCCCAGAAAGTAATAGTGCATCCATAACGACAATGAGTAGGTCTATCCCAACTATATTAAATGAATAATTGATACAAAAGTTGATAATTGTTTGTAAAAAGAATAGGAGATACAAGTGGAGAGAAACGTACCAAAGAATGCTGTTTATGTTGGAAATTCAGTAAAGCGATAACACCACGGTCGTAAATTTTTTCACCATCGGCAGCGAAAAATGAGACAAAGTAGACACGTTCTCGTTTAGCTTTCTAATGGTATCTCTTGTTCCAATTAGGTTCCAGAAGTGTTTCCAAATTTTCAGAGAGTATAATTAGTTTCATCATTGCTCTCGTTTGTTTAGTTTGAGATGATATGTGGTGTTTATAAAACGAAACGAACATAGGATGTAAATGATCCTGGGTGCCAATGATGAGCTTACAAAACTTACTGTTTTTCAATTTTACCGATCTCGAACTACAGCTTTCTATAGGTTTATAAGAGGAATAAAAATAAAAAGTCTGACTGAATAGGTCCCAATCCTCAGCTGTCACATACAAATTGACTTGATAAGTTATCCAAAACGGTGAGCAAGATAAATCTGAATTCCGAGTAATGTCCGTGAATTAGTTGGTTTTAGAAAGCACTAGATTTGATTTATTACTTTATAACTTTATTCAACTAGTTGATGTTTCCAAATATATCGTAATTTTGCCAATACCTAAACATAACTCCAAGGGTAAAACTAGGGGTGAGAGTGATACCGTTCTATACCTCCAATCTGTTCTGATTTGTAGTTGTTCCCAACCTACATGTGTAATGCAGCGATTCTTTTAATCTATCGGTTTGAATTGTCGCTCAGTAAATGAGTCAAGTGATGAACTTAGAATGACGGTATCATTCGGGTTTTATGTAACACCCTTAGAATAAATGATCTGGTATTGACTGTAATCACAGATCGGTTTTACCTCAGCAGACCTACATGTTTTATTAAATGTATTCCCGTGATGTTTAGTAGTCTTGGTGAACTCCATAATCGTGAAGATCCACTGTTCAATTTTGGAAGCAGGCAATCTTAGTCATGAGACTTGTAGGGACGAATCTACTAAGGCCTCATTGGATTTCCTGTTGTAGTGAACCTGACGGCAGCAAAGCTCTCTATCACCAAAATTAGGTGACGGTGGGTTGGGGTTCAAACATCAAACCATGGCACTTGTTGCATACATTAAAGAGTGATGAAAGCCAAGTTGTCATGAGCCGTAAACTGCAGTCCAACTATCAGCTCCATATCAGATTTGCGATTCTTGGAATATTTTTCAGAACTTGATCAACTCCAATAGTTGCAAAAATTAGTTATGAGGAAAAGTAACTTGCGCAAGTCAAGGCAAACAGCTCGCAACAATGCAACCTTTTCTATTCGAAATTCGTTTTCTCATTCCACACATTAGATGAAAAAATACTGTTCGTTTCTTTGGAACGGCACAATTGACTTGTTTCAATAATTGATGATGGAATGAATGTTGATACTTAGATTAACACGAAAAAGAAATTAAATGTCATGTCTGCCAATAGAGAGTGCAGGCTGCGCGAAAAAGTATCTGTAAATTTGCCGTCATAAATTTCATGGTGTTTTTGGACAACTGTTCACTTATCCGAATAGATAAAAAAATAATCTCAGCTTCAATTTTTCGACACAGTTAACGTTTTCATTTACTTTTGGACACCCACACACTGTCCTTGTTGAGACTCGGGCGGTGCAACTAGAGTATTTAGACCGAAAACGTTTTATCACCACTGAATGCATTTGGACTACCGGTTAGTTGTAAACGGTATGCTTTCTGTATTATTTTATTTCCCTCCTCCCGTGAATACAACGTCGGTGAATGAGAAATCAAACAGTTAGATTGATTCCGTTAGATACATCGAAAAGGAAAGTTGAGCGGCGGTGCTGATCGCAAAATTCATAGGTGATCGGAAAATGACAAACGCCAATTGCCCACCAATGAATTTGAATAATATTAAACTTGAAATCGGAACACGCCAGAGTACATGGGATGATGATAAACGCATTTTCGGAAATTGTCGTGCAAGCCTCAAACGACTGCGAACTGGGGAATGCTGGCATAGAAACACACCGGGGTGAAATGCTTTGGGAAGTAATGAGCGCCTAAACCACACGTCACAGGAATATCAAAATAGAATCGGCAAACTTCAGCAATTAATCGAGTTCTGACGTTCAATAGTTAACATCAGAGTATCATATATCTCTTTGACGTGTGTCCATTAACCTTCAAGTGAATCGATAATTTTTCGGTCAAAGTTGAATGGATTATGTTTGTAAATGGAGACCTGAATTCCAAAACGTGCAACAGATGGAGTACATCATCCGATCAGTGATGAACATTTACGTGCAAGCTAATAATCGCATGTTCATTCGGATCACGTATATTGTCAGAAAGGTGCAGTTATGAATAGCCCAATGAAATGAAAAACAGCTGGCTGAATATTTTTTTTGACCGTACGGTGACTCAAGGGATAATCTCGACGTTTACCAGGCAAAATTTTAGTTCACCACATGTGGTTGCATTATCTTATCAGAATCACAGAACGAAAAATGGGTGCGTGCAAATCGATAGTTAAATCAATCCGTTTTGTTCACACAGCGGATTTGGGCTCTCTAGATAATTCAATTTATTTAGCCATAGGTGACTTACTAGGCCCTAACAATTTTGTGTTAAATTCAACCATTCAGTGTAGGAAGATTCAAGTGTGAGTTACCCGGGGATTGTTTGGTCAAGCGTTTCGCAGTGTGCTTTTCAAGTTGAACCAGGTGCGAAAATCCACCCTAATGTATGTTCAGGCAATATCCTAATGGATCGGTTGGAGGAAGTCGATATTTACAAACCAAACATTCCATTCCAAAAACAAATTGTCACTGTTAGACCTCACAGAGTAAGTCAGGTCTGATGTTCTCCCTTAAATGGCCTTTACAATTCATAGATTTTGAATTTTAAGTTCAACATAAGCAAAGCCTCGATATTCTTCAAAAATGAAAAGCTGGCTTCGCATAAATTATCCGTCAGTTCGCGTAACGTGCGCTACCGGTCGGAAAGCTGGAGGATTGCGTAGGACACTGGCGATTTTGAGAATTGGATTGGCGATGCACGCATACAATCATTCGGGCGAAAACACCTCGTGATGAAGTTAACAGAGTATGAAGTGGATTGCAATCAGCTAATGGACACGCCCTAAATTTAAAATTAACGCAACCAGGAAAAGACAATGAATAATCTCTTCTACCCCCACCCTACCGCACTCCATCACGGGCTTGCGGTAAACAATGGCACAGAAAAGAGCTGCAGTAAAGCATCGCACATTCATCTTGTTTTGGACAGATGAAGCTACTCAATTAAACGTAACCGCCCAAAAGGATATCCATTTGAAACTGTCGACTTTGAATTAATTGTAGCTCTTCTTTGGGACGGAGGGATTCCTATGTGATACTGGGAAACAATCGAATATAACCTGAAATGACAAAAGCAATCCAAACTAAATTGCAAACCACGCATTATCCCTTTAGGGATGCTTCTCATGCACTGTAGAGAAATCTTTTCGTTGGTAACAGGAACAAGCAGTATACACTCGCCAACCTTATCAGAATAAGGACAGATTCTTTGGTAAACATGGATTTCTCAATATAAGATTAGAAGAACAGGTGCGAACAATGTCTCTCTTTATAAGGTTCTTATTCGGCATATAATCTGGAATCTAACTTAGTGTTTTCAATTTTTAAACAAGTGCCACTTCGAAGGTTGTCAGTAAGCAGTGGGGTTTGTAAAGATTCGAATCACAGCTGGACCAGTATGGTTTTAAGTGTAACGACTAGACGTATGGATGGATTCAGGTAGCTGAGATAGAAAGCCGGCTTCGTTCAAAAATACACACTAATTTTCAAAGAAACGTCGGCGTGAGTTGACGTGTTAACGATTAAATAACGTCCTCATCGCGAGTAAAATATCCAAATCCCACGACCCAATAATTTTGTGGACGAACATGATGATGAAAGTTGGTTTGTAAATGAATAACCAATGAAATCGTGACTGAAAGTGAAGAGCAGTGGGTTACTTCTGTGATTAGCAAACTGCTAGTTGATGGATCAATTAAGTCTGGCTTGCCAGCTCATTTTATTAGACTTGATGAAACCAGAGAAACATCCGCTCCTGATCTGTTTGCCGTTTATGCTAACCTTTGGATCCGTAAAAATCTAAAGAAATACCATTTAATAGTAGGTACTTCACCAAAATCCTCTTATCATACCCGGCAAGGCATATCGTCTAATTTCATTACTGGTCGTTCTCGGAGCTCAGCGGCTTTTCGGTTATTCGTCGTGAATGAGAAGTTCTTCAGACCAGATATATTCTACCCTGATGTACAAGCAAAAGGCGCATTATTTTAAGTGTCATTGTTCTACAGAAAAGCTTCAAACCAAAACTAGTACTTCGCAGATTATTCGGCATAAACAAGATAGATAGAATATAGGAATCGGAAGGCGAAAGACAAAAAGATAAACCTTTAAGAAAATAAAATAAGTTGAGAATTTTAGTTCAACCTTCGTAAATCCACGAAGTTAAACTATGTTATATGGGGTTGTTGAAAGTTCTTTTCATGGGGTCAGTTTTCTAAACCCGTCGTACATTTACTTGACTTCAGATTCACAAAATGTTTTGATAACTGATTAGCACTGCTGAACAGCTACCAGGAAGCTGTAAGGAATCAATACAACCTTTTGAAGCGGACAAAGAAAACATTCCATTATATTTGCGGAGATAATGTTCCAATCACAAAAGGACGACGAAATTCTGCTTGACCACATACTTGAATATGTTCTTGGTGTCAACATCGAAAAAGGCCCACGCAAACAGTTTGTGTTTTGCAGAACAACAAAATATGTCCAGTTTATAGTCAAAGTAATCCTGCGCGTGTTCAGTAGGGAAAATCACCACAGGTCAAACTGCACCAACACACGTTTTCTTTTGTCCCAGATAAGTGATCTAGAGAAAGGGGTACAATGTGATAATGATTACCGTGAAATTGGCTAACTGAGCAACAGTAATTTAATTACATAGACCTCCACTGAAAAGAACTGCTTTGTTCGTTTGTTGTCCAACGTTGACGTTGTTCGGGCATGGACGCATGCTAGAATTTGGGAAAGGTTAAGCCAAACAAAATAATTCACTTTGTCCGAGATGAAGGTATTTGGTGGTGATGCACAAGGTCCTAGTTGGCAAGTAGTTAGAAAATCATAAAGTTAAGTACAAGGCAAAAGCAAGTACTGAGATTGACCTGACGAAGCTCAGAGTCCACTTGATTGATGTGGGCCATAGCCGCCGTTGTGTGAGCAATATATCGAGTATTGTGATGAATCTGATCAGAGAGAAACGTGTTTGAGGATTTCTTTGTGACGAGATTAGCTCGGATTTTCCATAACGGATCACTCCTTAGTCATCCTGTCAGAAGAGCTTTAATGCTGGAACCAATTGCTATTGATTGAGACGAGGGGGAATCAATACTATCAAGCATGTACTAGATACGGAGATTCACGAGAAGCAGTCGTCCCTCCTGGAGCGACGACGAGAGTTAGGCAAGGATTTATAGAAATAAACTAAGTTCATTGGCGCTACTCTACCACGCAATGCCCCCCCCCAAAGGTTGTTTCAGGCAAAGCGGTGAAGATATCTTCGAAGGTTAAGGTGTCGAAGGTTGACAAGACGAAGAAGCACAGGAGGAACGAGAGATACGTCATCTAAATGTAAAAAGTGTTGCGTCAGGTTCATCCCGATACTGGTATCTCCTCCAAAGGTATGTGTATCATGAACTCGTTTGTCAACGACATCTTCCAGCGTATTGCCTCCGAGTCCAGCAGTCCTGATCATTACAACATTAGTGCTCGACCATCACAAGAAGAAAGATCCAAACTGCAGTTCGTTTTCTGTTGCCCGATGAGTTGGCCAAGTGTGCCGTCTTCGAAGGTACTAGCACGAAGTAGATCCGGCGGTGTTCGTCACTGGGTAGAGAACGCTTCCACGGCCCTTTTAAGGGACACTTAGGATCGATGGTGGCCAGGTGGTTAGGTCACCAACTTGTAAGCTGCGAGTCCCCGGTCCGAAACGTTCCATCGCTACCTGTCTCCCCAGGAAGCCTTTGTCTGGCCGCGGCTCCCTTCCTGAACAGTGAATGTACATTTGCACATTTAATAAATAAAAAAGACGGTGAATGTTTGGATGAGCTCATTCGGTTTTTCACAGGCACCATGCACTGTAGATGATGTGAAGTCCACATTGAACATCATCAACAGTGTATGGTGCCTGTGAAAAACCGAATGAGCTCATCCAAACATTCACCATCTAAATTGATTGAGCCATTCGCACAAGGTGATAACCGTCAACTGTGTAGCTTAAGGCTAAGGGTTTGAAGTGCCAGCCCGAGGAATCGCGGTTTGAGTCCTGACAGGGACACAAGATGTACGCACCGCTGAAGAGTCCCAAACAGGATGAAACAGCTGTCCAGTGCTCTTTGTTGGTTATCACACACATTTCCATCGCACTAAAGTAAAAATACATTTAAAATTTTGTTTTATTTACTCTGATGAGCCTCAAACAGCAGCGCAAGAACCGATTTTACTTATACTGTACTTATAATATATATATATAATACTTATATTTTATATTTATAAGTAATTTCCGAGCACCACAAAGCAATCTCTACCTTAGATTGGTCGATTTACCAGTAAAACGTCTTTTAGTGCCTATACTTTATAATCCTACGCATTCATTCATTCATTTAAGCTCACAACAGCCCGGAAATGAGAAAGTTTATGAAACATGGAAATGTTCCATAAGGAGTTTGTATTGAAACGTTAAATTCATCTGTCATGTGTGGACGTGGACAAAAAACCAAATGCGAATTATGTTAGTTCGACAGCAAGCACCAGATAATGTGAATGACTGGCATTCGGTTACAAAAAAACACTTTAACATTTCTCTGACAGCGACCAAATGCCCTAAACTGCCGGTTACATATACTGCTACTAGTGTACACTTTGGGATGATGCATTGCTTATGAGATGAATCTGTTTCACTGTCACCTAAGGTACATGGCGGGAGAGACATTCATGTGCGCAAGCAAGTTATATCATGCCCGCATAACACTCACTGCTTCATGAGGGTCGTGATCGACCGTACATTAGAAAATCATTAGACAACATTCTCACCATGATAATGGTTCTTCTTGGGCATATCTAATTTCGAAGTGTGAATGCCGAAGTTCTCTCACTGATGGTGTTTTGTATTATAGTATCAGCCAGCTTGGACCCCTTCAGGTTTGTTCAAGTGTCACATTAAATGATGATCAGTCAGCTTATAGAACCCAACAGGAATAAAATAAAGATGCCTTATGGCATCTACCAACTTCAGTGTAAGAAAGTTCTTTCCGAATGTATGGTGGTTGAGATAAACTGGGCTATTATTGTGCATTGTAACATGCACTATGGAGAAAGTTTCATTTACTCATTAGTGAAAAAAAATGATGACGATACATTTAGATTGTACACCCTCAGATCTGTAGATCGGAATACTTTATCGATCCATCTTCATACGTAGCAAAACTCATTACGTGCATGCAGCTGTTTCCCCAATACTTAAATTATTGATTTTATAGTGGTCAAACACAAGGTGTCTTTACAACGTTTATTGGTTGTGTCTAGTTTTAAGGAAGTGAAAATCAATGTACAAACCTGATTTGAAATTATGGTTTGGATCAATGTAACAGTCAAAAAACATGGAAACCGATTATGATCTTCCGTAAACGCATTCAACACTTAGCAAAAACCTCAATCAAAAAGACAACAAAGTTTGAGAATGAGTCTTTAAAAACAAAAATATTGACTTATTCTAATTAATTCAGCACACCCTATTCTCTCCAATATAAAACGACAAAGTGATTGAAGGACAGAATCGAAGCACGCGAGATTTTCCGTAGATTCAGAGGAAAACATATGCACGAAATTATTCCAAGTTGTAAACAGCATGATATAGATTCGAAGAAATTTGTGACTTGTGATCGATATTAACTCGGCGGAAGTGAGTTCTTTCTGTACTAGTTCGAAATTGAATCCAATCCAATTCCAGAAGAACGTCAGTCACACGATCCCTGGTGGAATAAGGGTTCATAGCACGTTTTCAAGATGTTTTCCTGTTGGCATTCGAAACAACTATAAATTGAGCTTCATATTTTTGGCCTAATACTTCACAAATAGATTTTCAAATTATCGCTTACACTGCGGCGTGTAACGAATTGACAGCACTCAGAAAATACCAAATACATGGTTGTGCGTTTTGCATTTGTATTGTCATGACAGATGAATTAACGAGTTTAACCGATACTATCGTCATAGGTTGTGACGAGATAGATACAATGAAATCCCTCCTGCAAGATATATCTGCAGGTTTAGCATTGCAGAGAATAAAATCGAATTTTATAGCTTGCATTCTCTTTGTATTCTATTGATCAATTATTATGATCGCACGCAGGGTTTCCTATTCCTCCAAAAATTATGCATGGAAATCAACGGTAAGCGGTTGAACNGTAAACACTTACAGGACTGAAGCAGCTTAAACATCTTGGAGAAGAGCATTTTTCCGGTCGCGGTGATCAAATGCAAATGAATATGATATCCCTAACTTCGGGCACCATGTGATGTTTTATGCAAATTTCAACAAAACAGGTGTTGGATATCTAACTAAACTGTGTACCACACGGTTTCTTTTGCAACGACAAAACTCTGATTATATTACGGACTTATTTGTAGGAATGTATCATTGGGCATCATGGGGCGTACGTGAGTTCAAATAACTTATGCTTTGATTACTAGTTAGCATGAAATGATGTCCGAATTCGGGATCTGAAAATGACGTGTTTGGTTTCTACTGAAATACTGTCACTTGCTGGTAATGTTCCTCTGATAGTTTAGCACGCTCTTCTTCCGCATGCATATGGTACAGTTAGTTGTGCATTGTTCCATTTAGAAACTGCCTGTAAAATCCAAAGTGAGAGAACGAAATTGAGCAAGCTAAATATCAGTCACAATAAAATCGGAGCTGTCCGACATCAATTCTGTAAATAAATCCTTGAAATTACTTTCGATGCCGAGTTTAGAAGTGAATACGTCCTAAGCGATATGCCCCTGTGGCCAGAAACTATCAAACCTCAAGTGGTAAATGACTCGTTGCATTGAACTGTGAATAATTCAGTTTAGGAAAAACATTCTTGAAAAAACCAAGGCTGACTTGTTTTGACTTAACTACGATGGAAATTTATCTGAATACTTAATTTTACCGACAACAGTAGGATTGTGCGTATCACATTCGATGATTTGACATGCATTTCATAAAATCTATCATGACAGTTCTGTTTATAACATCAACCATTATATACAACGAACGGAGCGCTATTACTCGAGACTTCCGTGATTATACAATGGACATTGCTTGACGAATGTCGTCATTCGATTGAAACACATTGGCCAATGTGTTAAGTGATGGTAGACAGTAGTCAACTGAGGTACCGGTGAGGAGTAAACTCGAATAATTGGCACAAACGTTGCCTGTGCGGTTTTCTATGAGCCGTTGGTGTGGCAAGGTGTGTTTAGTTGTTTGGCACTGCCTCAAAATATAGGGGTGAAACCGTATGGGTTTGACTACTGCTTTGATAGTTTAGTTTTAAGCCCTGTTTGTTTTAGAAAATGTAGACTTCTTTGCTTCTGTTGAGAATTATGTATGCGCTGATCCATTACAGACCTCTAACCAACTTACAATAACATGTACATGACAATCGTGGTTTGACATGCATTCAAGAATTTGCTTTAAGGAATTTGGATTCATTTTCATTATATAACAACAACGATTTGCGTGTTATTGTGATAACGTCGACGGACCTTTAAAGCTGATATTAATCCTAACCTGTGTAGACAAACGTCACCAACACAGGCAACTTTCGCTCACCGTCACTTGCCTGAGAGAGTCAGGTTTCATAGTCGTAAAACCGTTGTTTTTATACTGTAAATTCAGACACACTTAGTAGCATCTCGCTCACACACCTCGAACCGTCGCTCAATTTACCCCGTATTCGCGTTTTATTTCACAAGAATCATTGATCGGATACATACGTATCAACCAAACACAGCAACGCACCAATGGTCTAGTAAAAAGAAGCACAAAATACTCATAGTAGGTTATTCAAAATGTGTGAAATCTTTTCTTAGCATTATCACTAATTGGGAATTGAGTGGTTTTGGATATCGTCTGTCTACCCCCTACGTTTTACGTGTTTATTGTGCGTTTCATTATGTTCCTGACTACGCGGTTAAGATAAACATAATTAACCAATCACATGAGGTTTGCACTTCTGCACTCAAACCAAACCAGTTTTGCTTGACTTCCCTGCATTTTTCACCAGTTAACATCGAATAAAACTTGGAGATCAATTCAAACCAAACTACGGTTTAATTGTGAATGTTATAGTGTTAATAACACAGCGATGTCGGTAGAGAATTATGTACGCCGACGTTTCGGTTACCGTGGATAACCTTTCTCAAGGCAAGTTTTTCAATCAAGTGTATGGTTTATTTTTCCAAATATACCAAATAAAGGAAGAACCGATAAACATTTCAAGAAAGTTTGTAAAACGATCAATAAGTATTGTTTTGAATTACATGATTCTTCCCAGCAGACGTGAGAAAAGTTATGAAGCTACTGCATGGACATTTCGGATTTGTCAGAAATCAGTCCTAGCTATCTATTGATCCAGACTGTCTGTACTTGAATAAGGCCATCTGAGGGGAGGGAAATCGTCAGTCTTACGTGCTTTTTGACATACAGATCGCAGCTTGTCACAAGTTAGCCCTATGTAGTACAAGATTCATTTGTCATTGTCTATAGCTGAAAAAATGAGTGAGTTATAGCGAATAATTTTTAACTTTCAACGGATCATGCTCAACATGAG
The DNA here is from genome assembly GCA_900618425.1 of Echinostoma caproni. NCBI lineage: Eukaryota > Metazoa > Platyhelminthes > Trematoda > Plagiorchiida > Echinostomatidae > Echinostoma > Echinostoma caproni. The sequence goes on along the minus strand of UZAN01039848.1, from coordinate 56,393 downwards.
TCTCAATCAATCATGCAGAATGGAACCATCTTTACAAAAAAAATAGTTTGTGTGCATACAACCAAGCTTTGTGAAAACAAAAGCTTCATGCTTTGAACGGCTTGAACGCGGATCTACCATAAACAATTTTTCACTGCTCACCAATTTCGTCAACAACAAAAGTAACATCTTTGATCTGATACACTGGAAAAATCCTCCATCCATGTGCATCTCACGTTTTCTTTCAATTTGATCACCACCACTAAAGACACTCATCAGCTACTCACTGAATCGGAATAGCCTGTAAACGCGTGAGCTTGATATGATTTCTACTTGGTGCATGCTAGTCCTGCTCTGTGGAATATGCATTCACAGTCCAATGAGTTTGCCCAACCTATCCAAATAAGCAGCCGATGCAATGCAACCATTAGTGCTGATAGATTCTTGCTGTGTTTCTCCTTCTGTTTATTAGCATTTCTAAGTAGAGCAAATAGAGGAAACATTGACTTGTAAATGAATCGAGATTTTACTTCTCACAATATTGTTACTTAATATAGAGGCGGTCAGCGCCGTATTAAAGTAACATTAGTTAATCTCCTGAAAATTACTTCAAAAAGCTGCGTCAACCGGTCTTTTAGACACAAACTTTTGGTCCACAATGATGACAAAAATTTGCCTATACTACGAGCAAAATGTTGTTCGTAAAATATACTCATGTGATTACCTGTTTGGTTTTAATTTCTCATTCACTTCAAAACGTTCGCTAAATGACTCTGCATAGGGCACTTGAGTGTTACACGTGTGGTTTCAATGTGCGATTTAACCGTCTGGGATTGTGTGGGTGAACATCGAGATTTTGGGCTATGCATCTGAACAAATTTGATCGACAACTTTTGTTGACGAAAAGTGCATTTTCTTTCGCTAACAAACACGGGTGAATACATTGCCATAACTGAAAAATTACTGATATGACTGAACAGAGCAGTGCTCGGATACGAGGCGGAATATTTTTTATATTTTATCATCAGGAGCTAGAAAATGTGGTAAAACACGCTTACAGCAGCATAATATGCGTTTTGTGATGGCAAGGTGATTGGAACACAAATCTGTGGGAGCGCTGACCAATCGGATAAAACCTAGTGGAATTTGCTCTTAACCTCGGGAGCACCCGTGTGATCCCATTGGTCTATCCACATGCGAACTTTATGTGCATTGGCCGTGTGACAGGAAACGCAGCTAGTACGCTGCACTGATTCACTTCCGTATGCCTTCCTTGTTTTCGTTCTGCGTTGTAGCACCAGAACGACATACTTCTCTGTTGGAATAGAGGAAATAGTGATTGAGAACAATTACTGTACTATTCGGAAGCATAAAAATGGATAATTTTGAGTGAAATATTTACTCCCTTCGGCTATCTGTACAAATATACATACGAACCTCACAATTCTGTTTGGCGGACAAGTTAATTAAAGTGAATTTGTGTCTTATGTTGCAAACTATGTAATTGGATTGATATAAAGAAAAATGTTACAACAAAGACTATCCACGGTAAATAGACAACAGAGCCTGGAGGCTGAGTGCTACCATGGAGATTCCATGGCTCCAAGAAAGAACAGGTAAGTAAGCTGTTCCGATTTCTATAATGAAATCGAGAGCGTTGTACACGGAAAGTTGTGAAATCCTGCTTGTTATGTTTGCGTGAACTTCACGCAACTTGTCATTATTTCTTAGGGTGTACTTTTTCTATTGTACCTAACCATGAGAGACAGTTGTGATCCAGACTAAGGTACCTGATTAAAGTTATGTGAAACACCCGGTAATGCCAAAGGTATAATGATTGCATAACCTAATTGCTGACTTTTACACATCTAAATGTACTAATGTGCAAATACTATCTTTAAGTCACATTGATCCCAGAAAATTAATTAACTGGGTAACCGAATAATCCTCAATGGTTTCTCGCGGTTAATGGTTTTCTGGAGAATCTAGGTTTCTCATGGTTTGTGCACTCCTAATCACTAATCTGAAGAATTTCATCAAGTCCCATCATGTTTATAGGTGGGCCATATTGAAGCAAAACCCAAGTTCGGACACCGGTACTTGCCGTTAGACATTATTCAGTTGCATATGGTTTGTTTAGTTTAGTTTGTACGGTAGATTTTGTAGTTATACAATGGAGTAAAAGTAATTCACTCTTTGGCTGATATATTGGTGGCATCGTGCTATAATTCCGTTAAATTTAGAAATTTCTGTGCATGGAAATTACCACCACATTATTGGTAGTGTCTATTAGAGCAATACCTCCACAATTCTATAACAATATACATCATTCACGTTCAAGTATTTCAATACAAAAAGGACCAGCACGTGTCCAAACACGTTTATGTCATTTAAAAACATTTTAAAAATGTTTTTGAAACATTAACCTGAGTTATGAATTTTCTGTAGCGGACGAACCAAAAATGCTTTCTATTAAATCAGAAATCACCATAACGCCGAACTTTCGTACTTCATTTAAGCAGGCATACGAATGAATATGATACCATCAGATAAAAATGGGCTTGTATTCTTTCAAGAAGGAAAAAATGTAGAGGCTTCGTTTGGTTGTCGTGCTGGTCTTTGAGTTTCTGGCCATAAGGTCTATGTGACGATGAATTACAACAATTGATCACCGCCACCGTGCTTGATGCAAAGAATCGCTTCCGCGAAATTCCGATTCAGGAAGTAAACACTTCCTCCGAAATATGTACTCCACTCAGTAATATTAGATATCTTCCGAGGTTACTTTTCATTTTTGACTGTAAACACTGAGGATGAGGAAGTTCAAAATAAATAAGTTTGAGTATTTGATATTGAACCAGCTTGCTACAGCTATCAAGGAATACCTCGTCAACTCAGGTGTCTCCTGAGAGATTAATTCTGAACTTTGGTCAACAGGCAGGAGGAACTTTTCCAGGCTCATAAAACAGCTAACTTGAACTTTCTTGGCCACCTGGTTAACGATTAACACATGGATTCCTGACTAACTACAGGTACCGTTTGATTTAATTATATTACCTAATTATATTACCTAAATAAACGCGCGGCCTATGTTCATCCACTGATTGACCACACAAACTACGTTTATTGCAAGTTTTCTTGACTAACCTAATGTGAAATAATCCTACATTTTTGATGGGTGTTTATTAGCTCGGTGAAAATGAGGAGAATCCGTGAATTAAGTTATTCAATCAAATAGTCTTTGAATTAATTCATTTGTCTTTTGTTCTATCGTCGAAAGGATCTAAGATTCGCAGAATCTCTTTTAGACTCGAAAGGCATGAGAGTAAAAAAGATTATTCCTCGCGTTTATATGCAGTGTTGTTGTTTCACAAATTTTGAGTCATTTATCTCGAAACGAGGGGAATAATCTGTGTTGCACTAGACAGTCGTCAATCCATCAATTAGAACCCTCTTCGAACAGAGTATTATTTTCAATCATTCAACAGAAGGATGAATCACTAAATTGCCGAGTTTGACGGAGATTAACTGCTTGCCTATGTTCGAGGTTGCTCTTACACTCACTATTTTCATAAAGTCATCAATTAGCTTCTAATAAACAACACTTTTCTCCCGGGGGACAAAATTGGGTCAGAAAATGAAACACTTTCAAACAAAATTGCATCTTAGAGGTGACAGTTGTCCTGATGACCCAGTGCAATGTACGTCTACGAACCCTTTCTTGAAATCACTCTCGTAGTGATTAATCTGTATTACGGTTCGACCTTTGCCCATGATATTTCAGAATACAGTTGGTCTATTGAAAAAAATATGAATGAAATTTAAACTATTTCCCCCTTTATTGAATACACAAAAGGGAAAAGGTTGACCATAATCATTGGGCCACTGCCTAGGTGTACACATGGAATTGGAAAATGTAGTGAAGATGATGGGATTTGAATACCCGTCCACTGATGATTTAGCCATTTTACCACCACATATCAAGTTTATTCGACTTATTTCAAGTTCTTGTACTCAACTAATCCTTGAACCTACTCAAAAGACCAAAAACAAAATAGTTGTCATGTACAGCCTTTTGAAAATGCACAAGATCAATCAAAAATAAATTTTGCTGTATATGAAAAAACAAACTAAGGAGATTTCGACATCAGAAATGTGAACTATGGAATGTTATAACTATGTTTTATTTGCTTTATATAGCTTTAGTTTCCTCACCAGTGGAAATGTTTTGTGGAAAATTCTCTTTCGAACAGAATGATCGTTTATATCTCATAACGTTTTGATGCAAGTTACAGCAAAAATACTGTGTATGTATCTGTTTCACCTTATGTAATGTCGTACATAACCTTTGAAAACAACGGGACCCCGTGCCACTTGTACTCATCGGTATTCCATTTCTCACTGCCTGTCCAGTAGTTTGTTTGTGTAACTTTCCTGTGTGATCCACGTGTGGTACCTCAGGGCAAACCATCGCACATCCTGGCTAACTGGAAATACCGATTCAATTTTGTTCTGCTGCTATTTTCCAAAAACGTTCAGTCTTAGTGATTGGAGCACCATAACACGAGGAGATACAAATTATGCTATTGGTTATCTCCTACTTCATGTCTGAAATTTGGCTGCAAATAGAATGCAACAGATCCATTACATGATTTTCTTAGCACTAGTTGGACCTCGAATAGTTTTAATTATTAGGAAGCCAGAGAAAAATAAACCAATTAGGGATGAGACCAGCAACGGTTAAGCTGTGCACAGTGTACATTTCGCTGAGAACATTCGCTTCAGGAGCTTACTCAATCGTCACCCAAGTTCATTCGATGTGATCATGATAACAACTGTACCAAAGTTGCTCTCTGGCGTGAATCGAGATCAACAGCGATTCTTGTCACGTATAACTTGAGGCTACCCTCTAAAGTAGTTGCACAAATGTATCAATAGTCTGGTGCGTTCCGATGGTACTTAGTCGGAAAATCATCATCGGTTGGTGTTTGTGGGCGAACATTTTACTACCTCG
>UZAN01039848.1:30095-46192 GCA_900618425.1 Echinostoma caproni | reverse complement strand
AGAAATGTGGCATCAATTACGTTATAGGGGACTCGTGGTTCACCTGAGATGGATTTCTCAATAATCTTCTGGCCACACACAATATAATCCACTTTTGTGATGTATTGTGTAATATGCTATCATTCAAATTTAAATTCAAATTTTTATTATGGGATATAACTTACAAAGACTTCGCTTTTACAAATCCCATAGGGTATTTACACATTGGTTCGGATGAAGAATCACAATATCACAGTTAGTCCATGAAAGTAAAGTAGTAAAGTAATGTTTTGACGAGCACAGGAGAATATGTTATGTAGTTGGGTATTAAAATGTAACGTTTTTCAGGGCACCATCAAGCTAACGCTTGAATGATACTAATGTTGGGGCTCAGACAACGTGAGCTGGTAGAGAGTTCCATGTGCTGCACACTCTGACTGCAAACGAGTGACGTCTGGACAGAATTCAAAAGGGTCCTCTTGTTCGTCAGGCAGGAATTATCCCATCATTGTGCAAGAAAACTTGTTGACGTTTGACTTTAATTAGCATTTGACCAGTAAACTATGCAAATGTGTAATATTTGCAGTATTGTGGGTCCTGTGCATATCCGCTTGATCCGAAATGAACTACTCACTAATCGTGTAGTTTAAAAGAAAGCATTCGAAAAGAAATGTATGAGGTAATGCATTTTTTCTCCACCTTGAACCAATGACGTTTTGATATAAAATGTTCGTTGTTAATGAAACCGATCTATTATTGTCGTATAAATCTGTCCAATATAATTTAAAAAAATCGACTCAAACCACTCATTTGTTGAACCAGATTTTGATTCCAAGTTTCTAACTGATTCGTCTCCTCGTCACCCTAACGCGATAACCGAACTCGAAGTCATCTCCCAATGTACTAGCGCGGTTTTAGTTGTCACTAATATATTGTAGCAATTGGTCCATGATCATTTGCTCAATAACATGGCGAATAGCAAAACCCAGTTGGGAAAACTTGATGACTGAAATGCAAGTATTTTCCAGCAGAAAAAAACAATTCAGTCACAAGAGATGTCATTTTGAAGTGACTTGTTGATCAGATTTACACATAAATTGCCATCAGCAAAAGCCTCTTCTTTTGAGAACATTTTTCCAAAAACCCTTATGAATTCACCGACTACCACTGGCTTTCCAATGCTTGTGGTCTGGTGTATTGCTCCGCAAACAGTATGCACTCACGGGTGTTGGCGCTGATCTGGTTATCATTGGCCAGACTGCACTGCAGTAAATTTACCATATGAACCTATAGTGTCAACCTTGCTTACAGTCATTAGTGTTATGCCGAAACAATGAGCGTTCTGCATCCAAACCGCTGGGGAATGCGTTCAGAATAAATTACAACAACAGAAATAGTAGATGGTTAATATGAACTGAAATTCGTTTGAATTTATTTTGTTTTCTTATCCCCCTGTATTTTTGTACCTTTGGGTGTTTTGTGGACTTTTTTTAGGGAAACTAGTAACATTCTCATTTTACCCGAGAAGAAAATACTTTTAGACATCAGTCGTTCATCAGCATTTTGCTTTGGATATAAAATACAGATCTCATTCACCTCATCTATACAGAAGAATTTAACGAAGTATTGGAAATGGATTCCCGTAGCTCGGGTGAACTGAATTCCATTTCGCCTGTTCGCCGAACTTGGCAATTTGACTACAAACGTTTCATCATCAACCGAGGTGACATTGTCAGTGCTTCTGAACTGGCAGTGTTCTACTTGCACCCGTTCGCTTTTGTTCTTCCCCACCGACTTTTGTTCCCACTGCGTTCCACTCAGTTCTCCATTGAACTGGTGCATGGGGGTGAGTGTAAGATAGTGGTTTGTTCTTCCTTCAAGATTTCTTAGGTCGCGCTGTGGCATTTCTTGTTGCGTCATTTGATCCTTGGCTTGCATTGGCGTGTACACATAATCCAGTTCGATGTGCCTGTTTATTGAGTTGATTGAATAGTACCAAGCCTCGAGAAATTCTCTGGCGTGTTTTGAATGGGCTTGGTAGATAATTTTTACTGATTCCAAGTCAAACTACGGTTCTTCTTGATCTTCGTTGAGGGAAATCAACGATAATGAGTCATGTCTCCTGACTGCCCATTGGTGTTCGCGGATCCTTGTTGGTATTTGTATTCCAGCTTATCCGATAAAGTGGTTTGGCAGTTGTTGCGGTTTATTTTGTAGATAACACTGCTCTTGCCCTTCTCCATTGTTCTTTCCTTTGGTTTTGACAGAGGTCTCCCTAGATAATTTGTCGGTTTAGTGGGTGCCTTGGATTACATATGATCTGAGAACACATATATAAACGAACGGGTACAAGTAGAACACTGACACTTCCCAAGCACTAATGATGTAACCTCAGTTGATGATGAAACCTTTGCCAACAAATTCCCGAGCTCGGAGATCAGGTGAAATAGAGTAGGATTTAATCATCATAAATCCTGGATTAGAGTCAGTTTTGGCTGTGTGATAGGGTGACCAAGAAATTTTGTAAGGACGATAACATTTTCAAAGGCACTTATTGGGTATATTATAAAGCACCGAGTTGAACAAGCAAACGGTAAGTAAAAAGAATAACTTATTCTTCAACGTCTTCTGTCTTATATCAAAGTGACTTCTTTAACATCTTAGTTATTTATTGCGTAAAGAGAGAATATGCTCTAATTAATACTCTTCGCATAACTTCATTATTTAAACTTCTTACTTTGAACCTATCTAGGACAGTGATGATGATAAACGGAGAATTGAAATGAATGACTCCATGAGATCCTCAAGGATGGTCTATTGCCGTTGGTTCCTGCGGGTAATCAATAGCTATTTTCTAATAAAGAACAATTACTGGTTGTCAAATCCATCGATAGCGGCTTAACTACATCCGTAAATTACAATTTAAAAGTTTAGGGAAAAATCTAATCACTAATTCCAGACTATGCACTGCATTGGCACCGTAAAAGCACCACTGCATAATGTATCTGTTGGTAACTTCATTGCACACAATATTGTCCCAAAGTACCCAATTCTGCATTTTTTTAAGAGTATTTGTGTGTACAGAAAGATTGTACGACACTAAATGCCCACTTTTGCTATCACCTGCTTCCGAATAGTGACACCGTTAGTGAAAACATTGGAAAATAACTAAAATGAGAAAACTCGTCAGGGACATCGACATATGCTTAATTCACGGTCCGCTCTTGATGTTTATTGTCTAATGCTCGTAACTCTGGTTAACCATTTTTAATTTGGAACTTTATTGACGATGTAACTGATGCCAGTCATGAATCGAATCTGCGTAAAATTCGTTTCCATAGAAGAGATATGCATTGTCTCTCGATATCCAACATGTACTCGGATCCGATAAACTCATGATACCATGACCCGTTAACATAAACATCACAGCGACAAATTAATTAGCCAACTCCATATGCGGAATGATGGCAACATACCACCAACTGCAATCCCAGCGCGTTGTTTCCCATCAATTAAACTAAATACTAATAGACAGTACATATTGGGGCATCGAAAATTGGAAATGATGAAGCCAGGGCATCCATCTTTGTTTCGAAATGTTGTAATTCGCTTGTCATTTGAATACAAAGCAAAGTAGGATTGCAATTTGTTTAGAGTTATTGAAAAATGAACATTGGAAATGAGGCATTATCAGAATATACAATTCAGCTTACGCTTTAAAAAAAGCGTGCCTTGCTAAATACAGTTTATAGGCCACTATTCACCCACCTCTATGATTACGTTGTAATTTCCTCGGCATTTTTCTCTCATATACTGCAGACTGTTTTTAGACTAACCAATTTTTATGTAAACGTAGATTCTAACAACAGGGTCATTTATTTGGCGGTTTGATCAAACCAGCTGTAGTGGTCTGATGCGGCGAAAACCAACGGCAGTGGAACAGTTACCAGTAAATCACGTGATTTATTTCAAGTTAACACAAAAATTTACCCTGAAAAAATGAGGAAATTATTGAAAGGGATCACTTTCGTGTACTTTCTACTATAAGCAATTTAATATTCCAAAAAGAATTTTATAACAAGAGCTCCTTTAATTATTTGATTTCCAGATATCACGTGAACTCGGAAAAGTAGTTTTTCGTTACAGAAGCATTTCCTGATGGACTAAATTTAATGCCTACTTAAATAAGTCCAGAAGTCAATTCTGAATAAAACCAGCGAAACATTTATGGAAACAGGAATAATGTCGACAACAACAAAAACCTTTTTCAAATAATTCATACTTTTTATTCGGTTTCGATTTCCGTTACGGCAAGCTAGGCAAAGAGTTGCTTTTGGTTTTCATCAGGAGCATCTAAGGCGGCGGTCCTCTTAAACAGTCAGCTGAAACTACGATCAAAGAGCTTGGTATTCTTGCACAGCTTTTTAACTTTGAGGAATCTCATCGATCATGCTAATCTAGCCGACCGACTGTGGTTCAAACTATAGATCGTACAGGAAGAATGCAAACATAATATTCACTTGACCCCAAAGAGCTGATCTAACTCATTCGGTCTGACTGGCTATTTGTGTGCGCACTTTATTCTATTCGACATGCAACTGAATGAATGCCCAAAGCGATTTGCAATCAATTTCAAACCATAACGGTGATATCGTAGTTTTTCAACCTTACAAAATGTTTTGTTTTATATTCGTCTCCGTAATATGGCGAGTTATGGCTCATAGCAAATGGTTATTACCCTTCCATTGTTGCGTAAATCTCTTCTTCTTGAAAAGAATTTGATCATTTACGTTTAATAATTAATTGTATTCATTTCGGTTGATTGTGATTTTAAGTAACAAATTGTAAACAAACAAAGGATTCTGTCATCACGACTGCATCTGACATGTGTGAAAGTCTTTTGTCGAGTAGGATGATGCACCGAACAGACCTGGCGTTCCCGATGAAAAAAGCTAGAAGTTCAGGGATACAGAATTGATAATTTGCAACCGAATAATCAACGTTCACAACGCATTTTGTTGATAATTAATCTAGTTGAGGAACTAAACGCAGATTATTCTGTTTTGTCCACATCAAAAGCGCCTATCGTTTCTGACATAAATTCCTACTTCAAACGTCTCAACATAGTAACTTATTACTGGACGAATATTCAAATTCATTTCATGGAAAACTGTATGGTCTTCGTGGTATTCTCCCTATGGGCCCACTGTTCACATCCCGATGATAAAGCTCGGTTCTATGCTTATAGGAAAAATGACTGAAAATGTGCACAAATGAGCCTGTCTTTGAAATGCTGCTTGGTGTATGATATAACTGTAACGTTAAACATTAACACTTATGGACTCTATTTGTTCACGGTAAAAAAAAACAAGAAGAAAACTCATACTGAGAAGATTAAGCGTTGCTCACTCTTACTGATCTGTAACGGATAATAGCTCAGTTTGTGTGAGATGAATAGTCAAAATACAAGAATAGCATCTGACAGTTGTCGATTTTGACTGTTTGTGGTACATGTAACGACGCAAAGCAGGATTGGTTTCCAATTTGATCACATGGCTTCATTAAGCGCGAGTAGTTCCAAGTTGGCGCAGCGTAACCGCACATTTGTATACCCCATTCAAATCATCCCGGTAGTCCCGAGTTTCTGGATAACTTTCAGTTTTTCAGTTTAAGGTCAGTTTAAGCTCTACCTTCGGATTTATGTGATAACTCACTAAATCATATTTTTTCGTGTTCCATATATGCATGTGTCAACAAATCTGCAACTGAACTAGAGGACAATATGCCAGATATATGGATTCGAGCAGCTTTAGGAGTCAGGATGAAATTTCAGATATCCAGATATACACTCATTGTACAAGAACTCTGTCATATGTACTGCGGTGACAGAGCAATGTGAATAATGCACATAATGTAAAAATTAAGATTGCCTCAGAAAAGCAGCTCAATTGTCTTTGTTTAATCTCCAAGATTTGTCTGGGCACCCTGTTGTTTTCCATAACGTTTTTATAATATATAAGAAGACAATGAGTTTTCACTTTAACGTTTTCCCATTTTTGTTTGATAGCAGGTGTATAAGTAGAGGAACCACCGCCAGAGCATAAAGACAGCCCAGAGTTTATGGGATAACGCAGGTAAAGAAGTAGATTAATTAAAATCACCGCTCCATATCACCCAACGATGAGCTTCATATTCATGTCTTTGATCCAGAAGACTGATGCTTGCTGAGCCCAGGGATGTTTAACTATGATCTCTTCTTTTCCAGATAGTAGTGACTTTGGGTTGATGAAATTAAGTGAAAATGATCATGATTGGGAGTGCCGTGAGCAAACAACTACACAAACCTGGATAATTCGCGCGGCTGGTTCATAATGGATCCGGACCAGGAAAAGCTCTTCTGGCGTTTTACAGAAGGTATTCTCTCACTACGGTCTTAAGAACATGCTTGCTCTTCAAATTCCTGTGATGGAACTTAGATCAAACGAAATAACGAAGATAAATAGCAGTTTCATCAAAGCGTCCTCTGGTTCAAACTGATGTTTTGTCTGTTCACCGATAGGTTTGCACTTCTCATTTTCAAAACTTAATGACCATTATTCTAGCAATATTTCCCTTCTGTCAATTCGGATAATTGTTTACTGTCGGTTCCGAAAAGTTGGACTGAACTTTAAAATTCTGTAAACCTTTAATTGCCGAGGTAATGTCATGGTGAAACTCATTGAATGTGTATCATTATCAACATGGAAACTAAAGCTGCTATGAGAGTGAAGAACAATAGGAAACGAAAAATGCAAACGGCATCCATTAAACGTCACTGTTTTCTGGTCACTGTTGACCAGTGCTTTCCTATAAACTTAGTCAACATGTAATATGATTTCAAACCTTTTGATTGATGTATACTTACACGTCAGAAATGAAATTCAAAGCAATATATAACGAATTAGAACACTTATTCCTTTATTGTGCATTAGCTATTCCCATTCTGTTAGCTGATAACCAATAGGCTAATTACTCCGGATGTAACTTGATGTGGTAAATACAAACGTGATGCGAACGTATGTCGGTCCGTTTCTCGACCAAAACGCCCCGTCCACTTCCCTTTTATTCAAAACGTTGACGAAAATCATTTGATCTCATTATTTCACCTCTTTAACAATTCAATCGGCATTTATCATGAACTGCAGACAAATGTACTTCAGTTTCAACTCACACTTGTACGGAAACTTAAGTTCCGACACATCTAACGGCAGCGGCTTGTTCATGCGGAAAGATGTGTGAACAAATCGATGACGATTATCTTTTTGGGGATTTAAACTTTAATAGCCGTTCTCGAGTATGGCTGTAGCAATTATTTTCACAACATATACTAAATGGACCTCAGCGGAGAATAAAGCTAAATTGTTCTATAAAGTTACCACGACAACATGTAGAGAACAATGGGACGTGGGAAAATGGGTGAGCCTCATTGTTTCCTTGTCCTTAAATATGCCTTTTTCCGGTTATGGACATACATTTCATGACAAAATGAGTGTTGGATTAAAAACAAATAAGGCAGTTACTTTATTGCAAAAAAGGCACGTAGAAATAGGCACAGATGCTGTATTTTACAATTAAGTTGCTCCTACTTTACTCCGAAAAATGACATTTGTATAACTTAGTTCCACCGCCTATTGTTGAGCAATGTTTCAGAGGGCGTTTTAGCCATAAAACTGTCCACTCTAAATTCTGAAACGTATCGATCGATACCTCGTAGTGAGTAGTAGCTGAACTAGAGATAATAATGGACAACTTTGAGAGCAATATAAATATCTGTGGAGCATACGTGGAGGAGCGGTCATGAGCGACTGAAGGGTTTGAAACATGTTGAATAATGGATAAAAAATAGGAGAAAAGATGTTCTCATAACTTTCTTAGATAAAATATTTTCCACAAGTGTGAAAGGATTCATTTCCATCCTCATTTCGTTAAAGCGTTAAACTGTAAATAAAACTTCTCATGGACAGATTACCTATATGGTGAAAGCAGCAAGTCATACTGAACCTTAAGAACTATGGTTCAATGAAACGCTGAAACGCTAAAGGCATTCTTTGCTTTTAATCCATTTTCTCATTCATTATTCTTAAGAGAATATAACTTCTGATTGAGTATTCAAAGATGTCAACTTTATGCACGGTAAACGAACTGAAGCCTGAAAATCAGGTAAACCTTTGCCGTATATCGATTTTGACTATATAGAAACAATAGACAAATAAATAGTTGACTAATTATATTCATTTCCTGGCATGTTCCAATTAAAACCAATGTAAAGAGTCAAAGCAGTAGGATATGTTCGTGAATTTTTAGGTGTATTTTTCTCAACCTCCTTGCAATCGAAAAAAACGTTTGCCTTAATTTGCCCCAGTCCCCAAATGATTGTGGAATTCTCTCAGTGGAGTGAACATCGCAGGCGCTTAGACCAAAAATGATTGAGCTCGAGAAATTCTATTCATCGAAAATGAGAAGTTTTCATTTGGATGGTACAATAGTTTGATCCGCTTCTTCTTATAACACCTCCACTGTGAAGGCCAAACGAGCCAATATAATCCTGTACTGGAGTGTCTAAGCGGATTAATGCAACATAACGTCACAGATTTACTTCAGATGAATTTTGGCCTATATATCAAGAACCTTAAGTTGATTCTTTGGGGTTGTTATTCATTTTGCAATATTTCACAAAACATGAGTAGTATTAGGTCGTGTTACATGGATTGCACAACCAGTCGGAACTTCACCTTATTTGAATGGTGTCTATAATTGATAAAGTGAATTCTGACTTGTAAAGCCCGGCGTTGGAGGAAGATAATTAGACGAAATTATACACTGGCCTCATTTGAATGGCTCGAAACAACTGATAATTTGGGGATCGTGCTAAGCGTAATCTGAGCCACAGGCTGCTGTAATAAATGTGATGGTACGCTTCAGTGAGTTTCAAAGCGCATGAACTGTAATTTGGATAGTTTTCCGGAAACCGCAATCCTTTTGAAGCGAACTATTGAGTGCCGACAAATGACTTGCCAAATGTTCCAGAATATTTTGATACTTGGTGGAACGGTTACCCCTATTGCCAATATCTTACCCTTGAACCCATGAAATCAGTTCCATGCATAAAACGTTTTACAAAGTGGTCTATCACTAGCGCGTAAATATTTTTCTGAAAACATGACATTAAATGCAATTTCTACGAATGCAATGCAGCATTTCTTTAAAAGCTTAGGAAGACGTGAGTTTAATCTTTGAATATTTAGCATACCTTCACGTGCAAGATATTTAAAATGATTTGACTGGAAATATAAGATGTATTGATTTTTCTTTTCTTTCGTAGTATTTGTTTCAAATATATTCAAGCAATGTGCTTTTGAATGGAATGCGTGTGGATTGTCACTGATTCAAATATTATACACAGGAATGCATCTAACAGGAGAAATTGATTCCCCAGTATGTCCTTGCATGCATTATTTTCAACCCAATCTGGTCAAACAACTTCCGATAGTAATTTCTAGCAAAAACCTCTTGCCGTGATTCCAGAAAAACTACCGAAGTATGACGTGGAAATTACAGAGACGATTTAGGCTTTATCTGCCAGCCAATAGTAACACCTAGGTTGGTCACCATATACGTCAACAAACAAATAAAACTCGTTTTACAATCCGCATAAAGTGGGGCAGTGACCTTCTCAATAACTTATTATTAACAATAAAATAACCACCAAAAGGAGAGGAAAACAATGTTTTTGTGCATCTTCGTTGGGCGGTGTTCGATCATTTTCAAATATAATACCCATGTAGTCAGAAATGGTAGAAACTCCATGATAGCAATTTTGCTTTCCATGAAGTCACTGGTTTTAAGTAACATATTGTTTTGATTGTATTCTTTGGTCAAATGAGAAATGACCATAAAGCCCAGTAAGGTTGGCCATTTTCGTGGTTTTATATTTGTAGTTTCCTTCAAAGAGATCTGATTTCGGGTTAGTTTTTGATATAGGTTGAACATGTACGCGAAGCGAACCACGTAATATTTCTTCATCTCAAATATCGTGAAACATGAATACACTTTTTAATACACTTTATCATAACCTCGAAGACAAATTCCACTGATAAAAATTTGAACAAAAAGTAGTACCTCTGCTTCTAAAATGCTGGCACTTGAATGAAATCTTTCCGGAATAACTCCAACAGATAGTTCGTTTGTTTTTATCCATCCAATCTGGATCTCATCCCAAAGGCTTTTTCTAGAGTTACAAATAGTTTTAAAATTTAAGTCACCTCTGGTAGATCAAAGAATTTCTTTGACCCCAGTCACTTCAATTTGAGCATTCAAAACAGACATTCTGGAATAAAATATGTATTTTAAACTGGGGTCCATATTAAGTATGTCAACACGTCAAACGTGCGACATAAATTTTTGGAAGTCAGCACGAAATGTGTCTCATGTGAAGTTTGAAGAATATATTTTATAATATTGGCCCTTTATTAGCAAACAAGCTTACAGATTAAAATGGCACATAATAAAGCCCAATTCTCAGCATTACTGGCGGGTTGCATATATTTGCATAGATCATTCGGAAACTCAGGCAGGCGTGCAATCAATTGAACCTGGGAACAGTGTGTTTGTTAAGTTGCTGGTTAGCGTACGACCTGGTCACAATGATACAAATTTCGAACCTGAAAATGAGGATGTGGCAATTTTCTCAGGGAGCGATTCAACAGAGGCACTGTTTGTTTTTGTTGTGGTAATTGCACGAGGCTGGACAGTATTGTGTATTCAGAGCACTCTATGCCAACCTTTTCTTCTTTCTTTTCTTTATCCCTAGACAAAATGACCGGCAAGCTATTTGTTTTCTCTACGCCTCCTCCGTTGTCGCGGCCAGTCTGTCACTAGCGGTGGCGTCCATGCAATATGCCGATCATGTAAGTAAGCTTTCGCTTTTATACTGGTTGTATGACCTCGAAATGAAAGAATTCAGGAATGCCTGTAAAACCTCGTGTAGGCGATTCGTTCAGGAGTGCAGTGGGTATAGGATACGTATTGTTTCAACGACCCTTAAAAGGAAAACAATTTATTTTACTTATATCCCTAGTCCACCTATCCGGTCTTGTGCGTAAAATCCAACACAAAACTGGACAAATGTATTCAACTGTGGAAATGAGAAACCCAATTCGTTACATATAGAACAGACTTTAATTGAATACTCTTTCATTTTGAATTTGACCTAAGGTAAGATTGCGTATTTTGTGACTTATTCGCTAAGACATACCAATAGTAAATATAGTTTGTCCCTGAAATACGCAGTTCTTTTATAGCCCCTAGGGATTGCAGATTTGAACAAATCTAAAATGATTCTTCTAACTGTAAAATAATCAGAAAAGCTAGCCAAACTTGGTGATTAAAAAGCAAAAGCAAGGAACAAACATTCAGCAGGATTTAGGGGTAGATAATTACACATCTAAATGGTTTAAACTTTAGAATTTACTTGCAGAAATTCATTATAAAGAAACACGAATCTCCTTCAAAAAAATAGGAGATGGATGATTCCTATAACTACATCGCGGATGGTCTATTTATTGCTTCATTGAACTATGCCACTTATTAAAAGTATTTAGCATAGTGATTTCAATACTACGCGAACACCAAGCAGGAGCGGTTAACGTAGAATTGGTACAAGTTCACGGTGGCTATTTACCGGGAGGCACATCAGGCTGAACGAGTAAGGTTAGCTAAAAGATTTTCATGCCGAGGTTGATGCATGTAGAAATACACTTATGTCCACCGATGGCATGTTCAGGCTGCACATGATCAGTTAGAATGTACATCCGAACCTGACTCTGTGAGTGGTGTATGTAAGGTACTGATTTTTAACTTGAGTACGAGGTACACAACTATGTTAAGCAAAGGCCTTTGAAGAATGGTGCTGCCTGTTGTCTTTTTCTGCAAGGAAACGAGTAGACAGTGAATTAGGCGGTTCGTCTATTTGCAGTATGTAATCATACACGTAGCCAGTCGGCAGGTTGGTGAACATGCACGGCATCAAGATGCAAGCGGTTAAAAACCCGAACGTATAAGCAGGCGCAGGCGTGACATGAAATCAGAGTGTGATCAAGCAGGGCGGGAAACGAGCGCGAACAGTTCAATACCAACATCTGCTGGATTAAAGCGGATCGATACTACACTACAGTAAGTCCTCATCACGTGTTTAATAGTGTGTTATCCGGGAAAATCAGTCAAACAACCAATCAAGCCACAGACATGAACTGTAAAGGCATCGATCAACTGTCGACCATAGTATCACCTTCCCCTCTACGAGAAAAAAAATGATCAAATAATAAATAATTGTAAAGACAATAGTGGCTTCCGAACCTGAACAACAGAACAGTGCATATTTAGAGGCAATCGTGTTTTTTCCGACGTCCTTATTGCAATTCCGGAAGGTTATCCGTTGATGACTGGAGGAGTATAACATTAGTCTGGATAAATGACTTCACTAATATAAAAGATTTCGACAATAATCCACTGGAGACCATTGGGAGTGGGCTTGATCAAGTCAACAAGTGTGATGTCATTCTAAAACTTACCTGGAGCTTGAACATCAGCGTGGGATTCGTGCAATCTTACTCCACCTATTTAAAGAGCAAGAGTCATCATGACTGTAGTTGTGCATCGTATATCGATCTGGAGTTGATCAAAAAGTTATAACGAAACAAGTGAGATTGTGTCAATAAATGAACGTTAAGTAAATCAACAAATGAGAATCATGAGGAAAAGACTTATCCATGATATTCGAAAGGTACTACTGAGATGTGATCGACTAAAGGATAGAACAGAAGTATTCACAGTGACTCGTATGACCACAGTCTAAAAATCACATTGCACAGCAGCTGGATTGGTGTGATTTGTGACTGTGAACATTTGACAAGTAATTCATTCTCGTCTACATTTCGTTTTTGAAGAGGGTCAAAATACTTCTCTCGAGCATACCAGTCCCTAGTCATCATTTTTAGGGTGCTAATTATTTGAAGGAAAAATCATCTTGTACTGTCCAAGTAAACTCGAAAAACAGCATGGGATGCTTGCGGTTGTTTTGGTCTGGGCCTCATACTTTCAGAGTGCAATAACTGCCCGCATTTGAATACGTTTTACTTGACAGGAAGTAGTTTGACCACAACAGACGATACTATATAACAACGTTTACCTTACTTGGACTGGTCAGCAATGCGTACTTTTATCATGTCCACTGTCCACAATTGTTCATTGATGCGGTAGAATAAGGTACGTTTCGGGTTACTCAACATACAAGCTGATTATATTCGGGCAGTGTAGTGAAATATTTTGTCGGAGGTCTTTAGAGAAAACGGTCGGAGCAGATGCGGTACAGGTTGAGAAACAAAACAAATATGCCATAGTCGGAGACTCAAAAACTATTTGGAATCCTTTCAATTATATGACTGTCGGGTGGCTTTGAAAGTGGTAAAGCCAATTTTATCAGCGGAGATCGGAGACCGTGAGTGAATTATATTTTATTGGATAATTCAAAATTATTATTTTTATAGTCACGTGTTTTTGTTCGATACAAACCATTGATAACTGTTGCGAGCAAATATGTGTAACCAACCGACAAATAAATTTGTTGAGTTCTGGATCCGATTTCATTTCAGATTTCAGGGCAGCTTCTGGTAAAGAACAGCAGATTAGAGTCTGCGGCAAATCCACTGGTTCAATCATTGTACACCTAAGTTGGTGATCGTTTTAAACACCAAGAATAACTTCAGCGTTACAGGAGAAAACATTGTGTTCCCTTGGAACCTAGAGGGTGTCTGATGAGAATCATATTTCTTCATCAAAATTCAGATGGTCAGAAATTAGCAATAGATTATCGAGGGCGTGAAAAAATAAAAATAAATTCACGTTCAAAATGCTTTCCTCAAACTTCCTTGGTTTTTCAAAGTCCACTTCCACCTACATAGTTTACTTTTGAAATTCAAGTGACCAAGTATAGTTCACTGAATATTGTTTGGATGCAAAGAAAAAATCCAGGTTGTACTTAAAAATAAACTACACCATAGTGTTGAGTTTGTCAGGAAACTCAACAATGCAAGCTACATTATGCAGTCATTTATATAAAAAATTAATGTCGGTTTATTTCCTCAGTGTGGCAGATTGTATAAAAGCATGCGTTGATTTTTAATTATATTTGGTTGCACAATTATCTTTGGCATTTGTTCACTGAGGTCAACCATCTAAAATACATTGCTTTGCTAGAAAGGATTCGTTTTCTTAAAGTAAAAGAGAGGAATTTATAGTAAATTCATAGAAGGAGAGCACTAGGACGTTCTCTTTCATTGTAGGAACTTTACCGAGCCTAAACTAGAAGGGTCTTATGTTGGTCCCTTGGCCTTGCTTACCGGTTGACATCCGTGAACAGCAGGTCCCCGCCCGCTGTTCATCACACTGTGTAACATACCAAAACTTATGTGAATGTTAGCGTTGATAACACTATAACATTCACAATATAACAACACATGGCGCATCGATTTTTCGATACAATCCTCATTTGGTCACGATGTGTTAAAAATGACTGAAAAAACTAATACTTGTAATGCTTACACGAATGTGTTTTGATCCTCAAACTAACTGCTTTTGGGATTTGCTCGATCACCTTCACCCAGGCTCTAGGTAAATGCTTCTTGTTGAAACCAATTTTAAACCCAATATAATCCCTAATTCGGCTTGCTGAGGGGTGCAGGGCGGAGGTCAAGTGGTTACTATTAGTACCTTATCACCCGGCGGCAATGTATTTGAACTCGGTAGAAAAAATTTCGCATAGCAAATATTGGAGGTGCCAATTCCTTCTTTATTGAATATGATTACATATATGCATGCACTTTTGTCTTCTATAAAAAGGGTAAACAACAAATTCTTTGTCAAAGAAGAAATTCACTTTAATATTTCACGTGAACAAAAAATGTTATGAACTAAGAGTGGCTTTGCACATAACATTTCGATTTCCCATTGCATAACGATGAATCACAACTGAAGATTGGCTTCGAATGAACACCATATTTCCGCTTCCCTGTCTATCTTTTTTAGAATGATCATCGGAGTATCACAGCCGAGTGGGGCAGGCCGCTGTTCGTGAGCAGCCTTTACGCTACCAGTTGTCTCATTCTGATTGCAATGGCTGGCTACTTCGAATCGCATCGCAGTGAGACATTTGAGGCTGTGCATCGAGGAACAGGCCCCGTTCCATTTAGTGTGAAGTTTTCTATCAAGGGCGAGAAGGTGAATTTGTACCTCAGACTGGGTTTAGCAAGTGAGTTTAAGCAGTGACGAACCTATGCCTAATTCTTTGAAAATTCTTTGAAAACTGATGTCTTCATTAATTTACAATGAAATACTTCAAACATTACTTAACCTCGTTAAACTTCTGAAAAATAATGAACTTTCTATTAATTTTACTCTACTGTAATAAACAAAACCCATTTATTGACTATTTGTAACAGCGAAGTAAATTATTGCGTAAAGAAAAACGAACGTTGAACAAATGCGGTTCGTTTCGGTGTTTCCTTGTTTGAGACATTCGGTATAAATTAGCCAATGAAATAAGTTAGGTGGAATAGAGTTCACAAATACATAATAGAACACCTAGGTACCATAAATAAGCTCTTTTTGGGTGTACTGCCACCTTATTGGAATAGTAATATATCGATCGCCCTTGTTTCCGGTAAACAAATTCCCAATGAGGTGAAGGATTCTGAAAGGATTCATGATTACCATGATTGCTGCCTCAACTGAGGAATCTTGTGACATGCGTGTTTGTCACTTTTGATTACGGTAAACGTTTTACGAGTTCACTGTTCATGTTAGATGTGCAAAATGTATGTAGACAATTTCTAATAGATAACGACTTTCCAAAACAGTTCAATCATATTAGTAACGGTCGCGATTATCGTCAATGAAAGAGAGAAGCTCATGCAATAATTCTGATTTAACTTGTCTTAGTGAACTCCTTGCAAAACGTCAACATCAGATAAAGCAAAGAAAACTGTTTCATTGACGATAATCGCGACCGTTACTAATATGATTGA